>WOVY01007506.1:0-68693 GCA_013436015.1 Rhipicephalus annulatus
GAATTTTTCTTTCTTTCCTGTGGAGACAACAAAATGGCTGCATGTTTCTCTTTCCATTTTATTCTTCCAGGATAGGAACTCTGAAAATAAAAGGTCAAAGAAATATTATGGTATTGTGCCTTCAATTTCATCCTTCAGGTTTCTTTGCTAAATGATTACAAGCTTTGTTTAAATGTAGAACACTTGCTGTCCGGGATCAGCAGTTTGGTTTTTTTATTGAAATAAAAAATAAACGAAGGAGTTGTTGTCACCGTGACTTGGCGACGGCTACCCCTTTCCACTTGATTTAAAAATAAATTAAAAACCAAATACCATATATACATATATAGAGTGCCATATAGATGAGTTCAAAAGTTTGCATTTGGGCAGGACAAACACGTAGCTGCTACGCTCCGCTTTTAACATAGTCTGCTCAGTAGTAATCACAAATCCTTGTATTTAAGGAAAAACAAAACGTTGCAGCATCTCATTGCTTTGTGATTTGTTTTAGATGGTTACGGGCCTAGTATTTTTTTTCAATGTAAATGTTCCCTGCGAATCTAGGGTATGGAATTCCTGTTCGAGTCGCCGTTGGTGTGTGTCAATGTTTCGGACAGTCGAGCAATATGCTTTAGAATATCGTCGTAGCCGCACAATATGCTGACAATGTTGCAACGATGAATCCGAAGTAGAAGGGCATTGTGTAAGCAGTTCTGATTTTCGGGTGATGTAAAAGAGTGTCGATACACCTTGGGAGATGAGGATCTAATTGGCCCTCAAGATTAGGATCAACAGCATATAGATCGATTCCTTTGTTTTGTTTGTGAACCAGGTAGACAAGCAGAGTTCACGTTTCACTTTTCTTAAAATTCTGTTTACTTAACACTGAGATACAGGAAGGAGGTGCCCCGCTGTGGTGCTCTAGTGGCTAAGGTACTCTGCTGCTGACCCACAGGTTGCAGGAATCGAATCTCGGCTGCGGTGGTTGTATTTCCGATAAAGGCAGAAATATTGTAGGCCCATGTGCTCAGATTTGGGCGCACGTTAAAGAATCCCAGGTGGCCAAAATTTCTGGAGCCCTCTACTATGACATCTCTCATAATTCATTCGGTGGTTTGGGGATGTTAAACTCCACATATCAATCAAGGAATGAGGAGAGTTTGCGTATGATGAGCAGTTTTTCACCAACTCGGCTACCATTTCAGTTCCCTTGATTCTGCAGTGAGCGGGCCCACGGATATGCCACTCCATGATTCAACTTCGTAGCTTCTGAAAGCTATTTTAATATCACATATACTGTATGCACAGCAATGTGTCTTGAAAGTGGCAATTTCCACACATGCAAATGCTGCCAGAGAGTCTGTAATTATGACCCACTTTCTTGGCATCGTGATATAATGAAGCTTATGGTTAACAAAATTGCTATAAGCTCCGGTGTTGTTGAAGAGGAGAGATGCATATTCTTCATGTAACTCCGGAATGATAAATGCTGATGTCGCAGTCTTTTTGGTGACGGGGCGGTTGGTGTACACGTGATGTGATTTCAACTGCTACGCGGCAATGATTGGCACTTCATGCTTGCTGCGAAGTCCTTCTATTGACGTTTCAATAGTTGGAAGCTCAAGCAGCCATGGCAGGTAATTTAGGTCTATTGGCCGATGTGTTGACACAGGAAGTCGTGAAATGAAGTGTTGCTACACATAGTATATTTTGCACTCCGGTGCAGTTCTCAATATTTGATATGAGTGGATGTGAAGGGTGTTGCGTGTTTCGGCGGAAGAGGTTCCGACAGGTCTCCACATCTCGAATTGCTATAAAGTTGGGTTCTCGTGCCTCTGCCCATGTCAGAGAACTTGGTGTTGCCTGTGAAACCCCCAGACATATGTGTAAGCTTCATGCTTGTAACAGCTGAAGTCGGCGTAGAGATGTCCTAGAGATGTTGTGGAGAACTGGCGTGGAGTAGGCAATCTTCAGTCAAATTACTGCACAATGGACGTGGAGTAGAAATGCAGGTGTACCGCCCCATTTTGTTCCCGCTATGCGACGAAAAACATTTATGGTAGAGTTCACTTGATTTGCTAGATCAGACATGCAGACTCTATCCGAGTTTGTGGTCTAAGGTAACACCAAAGAAGCACTCTCAATTCCCCTATGTTTCTAAATTTAATACGTTGTCAGGCAAGCGGTACGACAGTCACCATCCGCTTCCCCTGCCATGAGTGATAGCAGAATCCTGCAGTACCTCCGGGGATATTCCAAGTGAAGTTTCGGTATATGTTTGAAGCAATTAAAGTGGATGGAAAATCGCTGCTATTTTTCATCCACTTCAATTCCTTTCAATTTAAGGGACAATTATTGTACTCTGGTTAAAAAAAAACAAATAATGCCCCGTATGCATTCCTTGGCTAATTCATTTCTTTAATTATGCAAAACAGTGGTGGCAATGGGACTAAATACGATTGTTCTTGAACACCCTTATTTTAAGTGGTTAGGAGGTTGGACAAGAATGACAGCTGTTTACAAATTTTACATAATTGAGAAACTTTCACTCCAGTCGGAACGACTTTGCGTCACGTAGTGCGATCAATATTGCGTGCCAGCTTGCATCGAATTTTTATGGGATTAGGTCCGGACGTCCTGGCACACCGTCAATTTTTTTACGTGCTCCGTCAAAACAGTACCTGTCAGGTCGTAAATGCGGTTTACATGGCAACTACTTATGTGGAAGTAGAAGTTATGGCGAGTAACAGAAAAGTGTCGGGGCAGCTAAAACTCCTAGCAAGCTCACCGAGCCCCTTCTTATTTAAATATTTACGCAGCAATGCTCGTGAAGGCGCCATTCTTCGGTGCGCACCGCTTGACAGAATCAGTGCGTCATTATTTAAACAAAAAAAAACTTTAAATCATTTTGCGTTGAAAGCGTAGCGCCATCTATTGGGACTGCATTAAAGTAATAAGTACTGCGTGCCGACAAATCTCATAGATGGCGCTAACTCGTAGCACTTAATTTATCAGTTTGTATTTTGCTTTTTTATGTCTAACAAAGATTTTAATTTTGTTTTGAAAGATCAAACAAAAGGTTTTTGTTTCTCGCGAACTTGTTGCTTTGGGCACTCATAAAAAGGGCACTAGGTGGCGAGAGCTACTGTCTGGTCAAAGCATCATCCATCCATACATTATATGACGAAAAGAAAAGAGCGCGCGAAGGTAAAGTAGCGAAACCGTCTGTTGCTGATATAAGCCCAACAAAAGTTCTAAGACGCGTTTCGATGCTTTGTGCCCTTGCTCTGACATCACGTTATCGTCAAAATCTCACAACATAATGGATCTTCGACGCTCCAATGGGTATAACGTGACAACTAAGCTAGTAAGTACAACCATGTGATTTGATGAAAACCTCGTCCGACTTGGATGCATTCAATGTCGATTTTCTCAAGGACTCGATTCTCGCAAACTCTGCGAACTATTTGTACTCTCAGTGTATGCTCGACTGCATTAACGCGTTCGTTTAGAAAGGTGGCGATTAGTTTGTGTGAATGGCTAACAGAAAGCGACGACTTGCCGACCAGACGACAGCGTACATACAACATAAAAACACACTGTTCGCGGCTGAGGACTATGGCGCCGTCCGCGGCTGTCACCTGAAGCTTCCTCTCATGCTTGATATTTTGCACAACAACCTTGCTTGGCGTATGATTATTTCTTATATAATAACGGCGTCGGTGTCTACACAATTCTGGCTTAAGCGGCCGACTGGTTGCCCTCGACAAGTGTGATTTGGACTGTATACAGTCGTCAGTAAGTTTAACACCAACGCTTTTCGGCGTGTTCTGAAACAGTTTGACGCTGGCGCCGCCTAGCTTTGGGTTCTGTTGCCGATAGTTTACCAATTAATGCCCAAATACTATTCAAGCAGACCACGGTAATACCTCGCCAACAGCGCTTCGCGGCTGGCATTATAGTCAAAGTAGTCCAGGTCACAGGTCTGAGCGTTCGTGATAAGCTTGCTGACGACTGTACATTGATGCTTTGGTCACAGCCGTGGTTGGTTGAAGACACAGACACATGGCTGTAGTATATCCTCGTCTGCGTGTCTTTAAAAAAAACAGTGTGAGAGAGAAAATAGATTTATTTGGCCCAGAGCGAACAATACGAGGCGTTTATACGTCTTAAAATCCGGCTGATTCCACGTGAGAATAGGAATGCCCAACCGCCCTGCCATGTCCGGGCCTTCACAACAGCCAGGATCTAGTTGTAATAGCTGGTGTCGTTGATTGCAGCAGTCCACCAGTCTCCATGACTGCAGACCTGCAATGCAAGGCATTGCCAGAACATGTGTTTGAATAAGCTACCACTCAGCAATGTGGCCATGTTGAGTCCATCTCCATATGTATCATACTCAGGAAGCTCCTTCAATGATATCAACCTGTTTGCAGCATTTCGAATTTAATTGGATAGTGGTCTGCTAAGTTCATCGTGAAGAGATGGTACACCCAGCTAGTCTTCTCGTAGTGCAAGGTAATCTCATGAAAGTAAACTAGCGGATCGCCAAACTCTGGTTGTTTTCGAAACATTACCGGGCCCCACACTGCCGCAGCACGATTATGAGCGATCTCATTTGGGTTCAGTTCAAAATGCATTACGTCCAGACGCTAGTGAGCTGAGTGCTAGAGAATTTGATGAATTTCATCCTGTAAGGGACATGTTAAGGACCCTCATGGCGTTTTTTTTAGATGACCTGATTGAATGCCCTGACGGCAGCTCGTGATCCAGTGAAAGTGGTGAAACTGAAGAAAGCTCCCCCAAAAATGACTGAATCTCTTTGTTTCGGTGTTTTGCACTGCTTCGCTTGTTGGCTTAATTGGGCTGGAAGATTCTGAGAACTGCTGAAGTCTTGTCGTTACCTTATCGTGATACAGACATGCCTTCACTGACATGTATATGTTTCTTGAGTTAACATTTGAACAATATTTTTCAAATGTCATGTGGTATATTTCTCATGCGAAAAAAGTGATGATCTGCTGGACCTTTACTGTTTGGTATTAAAAAATAGCAAAAGCTTTGTGACTTGAACTCCTTGACATCACGTAATCAGTGCCGCATTTCAACTCTGGAAACGCAAAGCATTTTGATAGGTATGCCTGCTAGTAAGCGTTGTGAACTGTGTCTTTACTGTAGCACACTCCACAGAATGTCTGTCAAAGTCTCATTTAATCTACAGGGACAGTAAGGAGCACTATAAAAATGTCTATTTAGCTATGTAACCCACACGCATTACGATGCACGGCCTTTATTGCCATAACATGTAATCTAATTTAGAGAATCAAAACCCATTTTTTTGTACTTCAAGAGAAGACCCTTGTTTACTTTCGATCACTATTTCGATGGCGTGAGGACATACACATAATTGGTTTCAAGAAGCTTTTATAGTCTTCTATAAGTAGGGCTACTTTCTCCTGTTAGAGGGAAGCGATGTTTGATGCGTTTTTTTTTCAATTCAAGTTGACATAGCTGAAACAAGCCATCCCCACGCTCTGCCTAGTTGCTTTGCGGCATCTAACGTTCACAGTGAACAGAAGCGTCGGCACTTCTCGTGTATTAAATATTCGCGACATAAAAGCAATCGTATAGCTTTTCCGAACAGTCTCGGTGGTCTGCTGAGACAGACATCAGCACGAGGTTCAAGGTGCAAGGACGCACGTGCAGTGCAGCCAAAGGTTTCCAGATGGTGCTCTCGTACAAAGTATCAGCGCCCATCTCGTAGCGCGAGATATATCGTGCAGGCCGCCCTCAACACCGAGTAAAGACGAACAAAGCACGCGCATAATTTATAAGCCAGGCCTAAATGACATCGTTGCATGCCGTGCACGGCCACCTGTACATTTTACGAGCGCAATTTACATTTTGACAACGCAAACCCCACATTCTCGCACAGGGGGTCCAAGATTTCTCGTCACTGCTGGCGAGGGGTCAAAGACGTACCCTCCCAGTATGCTAAAGAAAAAGGGAGTGTGTTTAGCTGATGCATGCGCACGTGGCTCACATTTTTCTTACCTTTGTACGAGTCAAACGTGAAGTTCTGTACTAGTTATTTAAATCCATGTTCGCGAACATGGTGCTGCCGAAGCTCTAGAAGCTTCAAAAAAAAAACTTTGGACACAAGGCGCACGCGATAGTCCTTCCTTCACCGCACTCATCTGTTTTTGCTGTTGCCAAGGCCTCTTCTCCATGAACATTTTTTATGTGCCTTTTTAAATGCTTGCATTTGAAAAAGCCTTGTCGCAGAAAGTGCAGATCTTGTCGAGTCTCGTGGAACTCGGGAACTGCCGTCCATCGAGAGCGTCCGACAGAACTCGGGAGACGGGAATGCGAGGCTCACTTGTTGCGGGATCGGCAGGAACTGTAGGTAAACTGGGAAAACTTGGCATCGCCTCATAGGGAATAATCGAGTTCATGATTTTTCTCCAGTTGTTGACGCTGCGCCGTCCCTAGAATTCCCCAGAAAGCGATGTTGTACGGAGCGGTGACGTCTGCATCGAACTAGCCAATGAGAGCGAGGGTCATCCTCCTGGAGTTGCCGCTTCGCCTCCTACGCACACAGGAGGTCCATCTTTGCACTCTGTGACGTCACACTAAACTTGAACCGCTATCAGATAGTATTTATCATATATTTACGCTTATTAATCATCTTCAGCCTGCAGTTTGTAACCTAGGGACTTCTCTTGCATATTTACTTGCATTGTATTACCCGTTTTCTTAAGCGACAAATAAAGATTTATTGATGACTTAATTTACTTACACTACTTGAAAACGAGACTGTTTGCGGAGCTTCTATTTTGATGGTTAAAATTGGTCCGTCCATTCATTCATCTCTCTGCCACGTAATACAAATCACACTAAACACACACACACAATCATATATATTATATATATATATATATATATATATATATATAATATATATATATATATATATATATATATATATATATTGTGGTATAATAATTCACGGCTGGTTATTTTTTCACCCACTTTTCTTTCTTCTTATTTACATTAAATTTGTTGTAATAACTTCCCCTATACATTCCTTGGCATTATTGTCTGTTAGATCTCACTAATATTGTGTCAAAACACGGAAAACGAGCCCTTAGGTATATACTTCTTTCTCTTATTCATTAACGAGGGTCTCGTACTGACAGACTTGGGTGTCATTAGGTTGTATACGAGAGACTATTAATCAGCTACCCGCTCGTAATAAGTTCACGTGCTACGTGACGCCAACCATGCGCATAAAAAAACTCGCCGCTTGGCTACAGATGGCGGTGACTGACACTCCCACGTCTAAATTCACATATAAACCCAAAAAAGTGGATTGGGAGAAGGCCGCTGTGATAGCTCGGTGGTTAGAGCGTCAAACGCGTTATTCGAAGGTCGTAGGTTCGATTCCTGCTCATGGATGGTTATTTTTTCACCCACTTTTCTTTCTTGTTATTTACATTACATTTGTTGTAATAACTTCCCCTATACATTCCTTGGCATTATTGTCTGTTAGATCTCATTAATATTGTGTCAAAACACGAAAAAATCGAGCCCCCCTTAAGTATATACTTGTTTCCCATATATATATATATATATATATATATATATATATATATATATATATATATATATATATATATATTGTCACGTGATCACAGAACGACCACAACGTCTGTTCACAGGAGCAACACTGGACGTCGAGCCGAACCGAACGTTAGAGCACGAGCACACACCAACCGTCCTCTTCTTCTTTCACACCATGGCACATACTCGCATTGGCAGGGCTAAACCTCGTTCAATGCCTGTGGCATTACCCCCCCTTCGAAAAAAAAAAAGTACCACCCCGATGACCAATGCCGATTAAAAGTTAAAGTAGTCGCGTACACGCACAAAGACGTGTGAAGAAGCAGTGTCAGGTGGCTCGGGGGTAGTGTGGCTTCATCCGTGACACATGAACAATGTCGGCCTGTTGGGAACGTCGAGATCGCTGAGCTGTGTCTTCAAGCAGAATTTCGTAGTTGACATCTGTGAGTCGCCGTAGTACTCTATAGGGACCGAAGTAGCGGTGAAGTAACTTTTCCGAGCGGCCCCTTTGGCGAACGGGTATCCACAGCCAGACCAGATCACCGGGTTGGTAAATGACATGGCGATGACGGGAGTTGTACCTCTGCGAGTCAATTCGTTGTTGTTTTCGGATCCGCTTGAGTGAAAGCTGGCGGGCCGCGTCGGCGAGCCGGATAAAGTCGTTCGCATCAGTAGTAATATCGGCCGTGTCAGGCAACAGCATGACATCAAGCATCGTAATTGCTTCTCGGCCGTGAAGCAACCGGAATGGAGTGAAACCCGTTGTCTCTTGAACCGCAGTGTTGTAAGCGAACGTTACGTATGGCAAAATTGTATCCCAGTTCTTGTGATTACGGTCGACGTACATGGATAGCATGTCAGCGAGCGTCTTGTTTAATCTCTCCGTCAGACCGTTGGTTTGTGGATGGTATGCGGTTGTTTTGCGATGAGCTGTTCCACTAAGTCTCGTGACGTCTTGCATCAATTGGGCTGTAAAGGCTGTTCCACGGTCAGTGATAAGAACTGTTGGCGCTCCATGGCGGAGGACGATGTTGTTGATAAAAAAATACGCAACCTCATTGGCGGTGCCTCGTTGTAGGGCTTTCGTTTCGCAGTACCTCGTTAAATAGTCAGTAGCGACTACGATCCAGCGGTTGCCATCATGTGACTTCGGGAAGGGCCCAAGCAAGTCCATGCCGATTTGTTCAAACTGTTGTGACGGGGGTGCAACAGGCTGTAATAAACCAGCAGGGCGCACAGGTGGGGCTTTACGGCGCTGGCAATGATTGCATGTTTTAACGTAATGCTTGACATCCTGGGTGAGCTTTGCCAGTAGTAGCGAGTCCGAATCCGGGCAAGGGTGCGTGCGAATCCTAGGTGGCCGGAGGAAGGCTCGTCGTGGCAGGCAGATAAAATGTCAGCACGTAGCCCTGGTGGAACGACGAGGAGGTACTCAGTCGCATAAGGTTCGAAGTTCTTTTTGTAGACGATGTCGTTGCGGAGACAAAATGACCCTGAACGTGCAAATGCCGATGGTGGACTCGAGCTGCGACCTTGAAGGTATTTGATAAGTTGTTGGATCTCTGAATCATTCCACTGTTGTTGGGCCAAGTCGGATTCACTGACTGCACAAAGAAAATGGCCATCGGTATCATCGTCCTTGATGTCGTCGCGAGGGGTGCGCGCGAAAGGCAATCAGCATCAGTGTGCCTGCGGCCCGACTTGTAGACGACTGTAACCTCAAATTCTTGAAGGCGTAAGCTCCACCTCGCGAGGCGCCCTGAAGGGTCCTTGAGATTGGCCAGCCAACAGAGGGCATGATGGTCCGTAACTACTCTGAATGGACGGCCATACAGATACGGTCGGAACTTTGTTATCGCCCAAATAACAGCAAGACATTCCTTCTCCGTGGTCGAGTAGTTAGTTTCCGCAGATGACAAAATGCGGCTAGCATAAGCGATGGGACGTTCAGCGCCGTCTTGCCACTGGACGAGTACTGCACCAAGACCGATGTTGCTTGCGTCAGTGTGAAGTTCGGTGGTGGCATCTTCATCAAAGTGCCCTAGTAAGGGTTCACTCTGAAGGCACTGCTGAAGCTGGCAAAAAGCGGCTCTCTGCTCTGGACCCCACACAAACGGAGTATCCTCCTTCGTTAAACGGGTAAGGGGTTCAGCGATGTTGGCAAAGCTCTGGACAAAGCGCCTGTAGTAGGCGCAGAGACCCAAAAACCGGCGCAAATCCCGTTTGTTCGAAGGTGGAGGAAATGCAGCAACAGCCATGGTCTTTTCTGGGTCTGGTCTAATGCCATCGTGACTGATAAGGTGGCCGAGGAACTTTAGTTCTTCGTAGCCGAAATGACACTTCTCCGGTTTTAGAGATAGGCCTGCGGATCGAATAGCGACGAAGACGGACTGAAGTCGTTGTAAATGTTGCTCAAATGTTTTGGAAAAAACAACGACGTCGTCTAAATACACGAGGCAGGATTCCCACTTCAGACCGGACATGACGGTGTCCATCATCCTTTGGAACGTTGCCGGTGCAGAGCACAATCCAAATGGTAACACTTTGAATTCGTAGAGGCCATCGGGAGTTATGAATGCTGTTTTTTCCCTGTCCCGTTCATCGACCTCGATCTGCCAGTAGCCGCTGCGTAAATCCATTGAGGAAAACTATCGGGCATGTCGAAGTCGATCCAGTGAATCATCTATGCGTGGGAGAGGGTAGACGTCTCTCTTCGTCACTTTGTTGAGCTTCCGGTAATCGACGCAAAATCGAAGAGTGCCGTCTTTCTTTTTAACAAGTACGACGGGTGACGCCCATGGACTGTTCGAGGGTTGGATGACGTCGTCGTCGAGCATCTGTTTCACTTGAAAACGTATTGCCTCTTGTTCTTTTTGCGACACGCGGTAGGCGTGCTGTCGTACAGGCCGTTCGGTAGGGTCCGTTATAATGCGGTGCTTCACAGTTGGGGTCTGCTTGATTTTGGAGGTGGACGCAAAGCAATCACTATACGTACGTAAAATCATGCGTATATGCTGTTGCTGCGCACAGGATAGCTGGCAATTCACGTCAACCGTACTGGCTATATCAGAGTTACCTTCGGCAGCAGTGGCAATCGGAGCGATAGTGGAACATTCTGCGTCATCGATGGCTTCAAAGTTCGCGATTGCTGTTCGCTTTGCTAAGTGTTGGTACTGGCCGCCGAAATTCGTGATCAGAAGCTGAGTCCGCCAATGTTTCAGTTTGACGATAGCACGCGCGACACAAATCTGCCGAGCCAAGAGCACCGAGAGGTTAGTTTCCGCGATGCCACTACTCTTGTTGTCACAGTCGCTCTCCACCGTTACCAACATACTGGCTCGCGGCGGCAGTGCGATGGTGTCGTCAGCAATTCGAAGTGTTGTGGTCGGCGCAACTGCATCCTTTCGTAGGGCTGTATGGTCGTTGGATAACGTTATGAGCAGGTCGCGAAGGTTAATAATGGCTCCATGCTCGCGGAGAAAATCCATTCCGAGAATCAGGTTTTGGGAGCATTCGCGCAATACAACGAAGGAAACAATGTACGTCGACTCACGAATTCGGAGGCGGGCAGTGCACATTCCTAGCGGTGTCAATAGGTGACCTCCCGCAGTCCGGAGGTTGGTTCCATGTCCCCAAGGTGTCGTTACCTTTCTTAGCTGTGCAGCGAGGTCAGCGCTTATAACAGAATAATCGGCACCCGTATCTACCAGCGCGGTCAGCGGGTGGTTGTCGAGAACAGAGATACGAGCAGAGACCTGTTTGTCGTCGATGGCACACGTCGGTGAAAGAATGTCGTCGGATGTCGCCAGGCAAATCGGGGGAGGGTCTTGTAACGGTTGATCAACAGCGGCCTCACCCCCAGAGGTCGCTGTTCTTAGTTTCCCCGGCGCGGGCTTGTGGATCTAGGTGATCTTCCTGCAAGGACGTCCGCAAAGGTTGATTGTTGGCCAGGAGACGTGGAACGCCGTGGAGATGGTGAGCGGGATTGGCGACGCGGAAGGTTTGAGGATCGTTGGCTTGCCAAGTATTCGGCGATAGCACGGGGCCGCTCACCATCTCTGGGTCGACGAGCATCCGGACGAAAGCCGGGAAGACCCATGCGCCTGTAGGCGCACTCACGGTAGATGTGACCTGGTTCACCACAGTGATAACAAAGAGGCCGGTTGTCGGGAGCACGCCATACACTGGATTTCCGTGTAAGGGGTGGGTTGCCGTACTGCGGTGGTCCCGAGTAGAACGACGGTGCCGTCTGCAGGGTGGACGGACGGGACGGATAGCCAACAGCCGGTGCAGGAGTACGCAGTGCTTCCCCGTACGTTAATAGCGGAGCTTCGGCTGGACGCGGGGCCGTCATGGGTTGAACTTCGGCTGCACGCAGAGTCGTCATGGGGTGCACCAGCTGCCGGACCTCTTCGCGAACGACATCCGTTAAAGCAGCAACATGGGGCGGAGAAGACACCACGTGCAGCTTTTGCAGCTCCTCGCGCACAATACTGCGCACGAGCTCCGTCAGGTCTTTTACAGTCGTGACGTCAGGTGTTTGTAGGGCCGACGACACTGACGAAAGACTGCCAGGACGTTCATACTGGTACGAACGCTGCCTTAGCATTCTCTCCATTGTCGTGGCTTCGCGAAGGAAATCCTCTACAGTGCCGGGAGGATTCCGCACTAGTCCCGCGAACAGCTGCTCCTTCACTCCACGCATTAGGAGGCGCACCTTCTTTTCTTCCGTCATTGAAGAGTCGGCTCGCCTGAACAGCCGCGTCATGTCCTCAACGAACATGGCAACACTCTCGTTCGGACGCTGGTTTCGGGAATTGAGGAGTCGTTCCGCTTGCTCCTTTCGGTCAGAGCTTCGGAAAGTATTTCGCAACTGGTTGCAAAACTCTGGCCAGGTTGTCATAGTGGCTTCATGGTTTTCGAACCAAGTGCGCGCAGAGTCTTCGAGATAAAAGTAGACGTACCGAAGCTTTCGCTGCTCGTTCCACTCGTTGACGCTGCCGCAACGGTTGTAGTCGTCTAGCCAGTCATCGACGTCCTCATAAGGGTCACCGTGGAACGGCTTCGGAGTACGCGGGACGTTGAAGAACCATGGAGGAGGCAGCGTTGATGTTTCTTGGGTTTGCGTTCCCGCACTAGCCATAGTACTGCCGAGTTGAGGAAATGGTCCGAATTCAGGAGGTAGGCCTAGTTGTCGCCTGCTACGCCGTAGGTCAGCTGGTTCTTCCAAGTCGTGGCTAGTGTCGGGACCTTGCTGCTGATTGCAGTGCATACAACACTACCCAGCACCTCCACCAGAAAATGTCACGTGATCACAGAACGACCACAACGTCTGTTCACAGGAGCAGCACTGGACGTCGAGCCGAACCGAACGTTAGAGCACGAGCACACACCAACCGTCCTCTTCCCCTTTCACACCATGGCACATACTCGCATTGGCAGGGCTAAACCTCGTTCAATGCCTGTGGCAATATATATATATATATATATATATATATATATATATATATATATATATATATATATATATATATATATATATATATATATATATATATATATATATATATATATATATACAAAGAGCTTAGTTCTGGCGAGCATCAAGGAAAACAAATTGAGACAGCACTAAAGTGTAGAAATGCATTCACTGCACGAGTGCATTTTATTTGTTCGCTTGTTGTTGCTGTTCGAATAAGTAGCCAACTACCAACTACTACGAATTACATGTGAAGGGTACTTTTGTTTATAGAGGATAAGTTTTACCCTCTTTGAGCTCGTGTCAAAATCAGCGTCTCTTGAGCAGATTCGCTTAAACCGGTGAGCCTGGCTGTATGGAATACTGTTTTTACAGTGGCGTGGGTGATCGCTTGGTAACGGAGGTATTGTTGTCGATCCGTTGGTTGGCGATATAGGGTTGTAGAAAGCTTGTCTTCTTCTATCGTTATGGTAACATCAAGAAAATTTACTGTAGCTTGCGAGTAGGTGTGCGTGAAGTGTACGTTCTGATGTGCAGCGTTGGAAGTGTCGATAAAGCTGAGAAGTTCATCCTCGCTGCGGGTCCAAATAAAAAATAGTCGTCTATGTATCTTCTGTATAACAGTGGTTTTAAGGAACTTTGTGCAAGAAATTCCGATTCTAGCTTTTCCATAAATATGTTGGCATAATTGGATGTCATTTTGGTGCCCATGGCAGTCCCGCTGATTGTCGAAAATACTCTTGGTTAAATTTGAATGAATTTAATTCGAGGACCATCCTCGTCAAAGTTGCGATGGCAGAGAAATCTGGGGTGCTAGATTGTCTATGGTTTGTGTACATGTTTTGTAATGCAGCTATGCCGTCATCGTGAGGAATATTTGTTTACAATGAAAAGACATCAAGAGTAACCAAGTACGAGTTTTTCGGTCAATGTCTCCAAGAAAATGTGTGGTGTCTTTTATGCACGACGCAAGGGGGTCATGGAATGTGGCTTATTATATAGTTTGTCCACGTAACCTGATATGGGTTCAGTTATTGTACCGATGCCTGATATGATTGGTCGACCGGGTTTACCGGGTTTATAAATTTTTGGGAGGATGTAGAAGTGACCTGGACGAGGGTATGCTGGTCGCATTAGTTGGTGGCCAGTGTTAGTTATCTTTCCTGCATCCAACAGTTTCTTTAGTTCTGTTGATACGATACATTTGTATTAGTCTGTCGGATCACCTGGGTGGCGTTCGTAAAATTTTGAGTCGTCTAGTTGGCGGTATGCTTCTTGTAAGTAGTTGGTTGTATTAAGGACTACAATCGCTGTTCCTTTGTCAGTAAGCTTTATTGTTATGTCTGTCCTAGATGCCAGATTTCTCATACTCAATTCTTCAGATTTTGTCAAGTGTTCTTGTTTTCCTTTCTGTCTGTGGTATTCGTGTACTATATCTTTCTGTACTGCGGTGATATAAAGGTCCAAGCAATTGTCTCGATTACTGTTCTGTGTCCAATAATTTGTTTTACGACGGTGAATTGTTTCGTGGTTAGAAGGCCTGTCCAAGAAATATTCGCGCAACCTTAAGGTTCTAGCGAAGTTGTCGAGGTCTCGGAGCAAGTACAATTCATCGAAAAATTTTGTGGTCGGGCAATAGCTTAGTCCTTTATATAGCAGTTTTTGTTCGTCAGGTGACAAACTTGTGTCCGATAGGTTTACAATCACAGTGTCACAGGGTGTGTTCATAGATGGGTGCTCGTTTGTACCATTGGTGCTTTCCTTGGTGGTGATGTTGTAGTGATAAGGAAGTATCTCAGGAAACGCGGTGTTGGGCACATGGTCTCTTTTGAGTTTATGAATTTTGTGGTCTTGATGGCTTGGTATTTGTTCTGTTCAAATTCTGTTAACCGGTGATTTCTTCGTTCGATAAAGTGTTGTGGCGGATAATGGTGTTGGTCATAGTGACCAGTTTCTTTGCCTGCTTATCACTGTGATTGAGAGCGATTTCTGTTAATTTAAGAGATGCCTCAAGGAGGACATTTCTCCATATTATTTGGTCGTGTTCGTCTAGGTTTGTAGCGGCTGGTGTGAAGGAGAGTGTCATACCCTTGGGGGCTATTCTAGCACGAAGGTACACTTGCAATGTTGATTTATGCATTTCATGTCTAATTCATTTGTCAGCAAGTTTTCGTACTTTAAGGAAAGTGGCACTGCAACTGGGAAGTGATGAGCTGGACTTACATTTCAGAAGTCAATCTTCTTTTGGGTGCGGGGATGGCACTGATGAAGTCTGCAGCTTGTAGTTATGTCATCAGTGCCATCCCCGCACACAAAAGAAGATTGACCTCTAAAATGTAAGTCCAGCTCACCACTTCCCAGTTGCAGTGCCACTTTCCTCAAAGTACGGAAACTTGCTGACTTCTCTCAAAAATAAAAGCCTAATTTGGGTAGCTCGGACCGAAGGTTCAGAACACTTCCAATTATTATTCACTCAATAGTGTGCGTTCTCATTTTCATCCGTACGTGAGACAAAAAAAAAGTGCGCTTGACCAGGCACTGCAGGCGATTGAATAGCTTCATACATTGGTTTTATGCCCCTGACACACAGGCACCCTGAAGTCCTTTAGACAAGGGGACATCTTTCGGAAAGGCGTTCGGGCGCAGTGACACACGACAAAGGAGTAACTCCTTTCCGGCAAAGATCCTTTTCGCAAAAGCAGATCCCGCATCTACTTTTCTGGCATTAAGGGAGTACTCTCGCATACAGTGTGCATAATTTATCAATAGAAGAAAACGTGTCGCAAAACTGCGGTGCCCTGTCAGTATTTTTTGCGCTGAGAAATATTTTTCATTTTCAGCAGCAGTGCGATTTGTTGAAAAGTGAAGGCGTATAGTCTGTCCATACTCTAAAACGCCTGCATTACGTCACTAGCGCGATCATGTTAGGGTTCGCAGCGGCAGTTGCTGTGTCGGCGACGTAGTATGAAACGGAAGGTGGCTGGGCTCACTCGAAAACACTGCTTAAAGTGGCCGTCGCCTAATAACGGCAATTTGTCTTCGAACCAGCGTTCGTTGCGCACATAGGCCCACCTTTCACGGTTGATGGCTCGGGGGGACAGTGCGGAAGCAGTCAAAATGAAGCTGTTTATGACTAGTCTTTTTTTGAGGCTCATCACTCTTGCCTTCGCAGCGTTTAGCTCATCTTCGATGGGGCCGAGGGCGACAAGAGTCAGGCCCACCTCAACTGTTGCTTTATCCCTGTCTCTGCGCTGAGACATCGCAGGACCACGATGAAACGCGGCACACCGTCACTGACCCAGCTGGACGCAGCCGTGTAAAAAGCACGACAAAAAACAAAAACAGCAAAACACTGACTGTTCATAGTTGCCAGACGAACTTATGTTGCTGCTAAAAACGCTTAAAAACGAAAGAAAATTACAGGTATGCGCATTAAAGGCCACCAGACAATAAAAAACGGTTTTATGCTCCGGCGTCGCTGAATGTGATGTACATGCGCAGATTCTTTTTAATATTTCCAATCTTGCTGCTTCCACACACAGCGCCGTTTTTTCTGCAGCGTTCTTCTGAGGCACCGTTTAAAGCAGTAGTCCGGTGCCGTGTGTCATCAGCGCCACTCCTTTCTGCAAATGGTCCCCTTAGGCTACAAAAGGTGTTTACTTCAAAGTACTTTACCTTTGCCCGTGTGTCACGGGTATAAGACTTCACCAGAATAAAACGTCATTGTGCACTTCCAAGCAGCTGTAACTTATTTTCAACAGCGATTCGCCAGTGCATATCATGAAATGGAAGTGTTCTCAGCAAAATATCTAAATGTGGTCGGACTCCCCGCCTTCTATAAAACGTATACTTCAAAGCAGTAAACTTTCTGGGTCTGTTCAAACTCCAGGACACGCATTTTCACAAAATAGCAAGTTACTTTGTCCTAACTGTTTTAAAAACTATGTCCTGGATTGTTTTTCAGAGTTGTGACAATTAATTGTCACCACGCTCAACATTCAAAGGCGTTTGAAGTATTTATAGCGTTATTCAAGAAGCACTTTTTTTCCGCTAAGGCTCAACACTCTAAGGTAATCATTCAGCATAAATTTCAAGATTCGAAGTTACTATTGTTTTCCTTCGTCGACACAGCTCACTGCTGACGGGAATGTTTTTAGATACCGATAGACTAGAAGCTGATCCATGGAAAAGATTTTGGTTTGGTTGCGAAACAGGAAATTCATAACGTTGGCAGGCCTCTGTCGTTGAAACGAATGGCTTCTGCTCAGATAAAGTATACGGTATGGTGGCAGCCTGTCTATTCGAGACAAAGGTGTGATAAATTTGATAGGAAAATATTTTAGATGGCTACACGGTAGCGAAGCTTTGTACACAAGTTCACTGGAGCATCTTGAAATCCTTTTGGAAACGACGTGAAAATCCGCCATGAGCAAATCTCCGTCTTTTCAACTCCGATTGACTCACATGGCAGCTACGATATCTCTGATTGGTTGAAAATGTGACAGTTTTACAGGATTTGATGGCCCAGTTTCACAGCGTACAGTATAGCATATAGAAATAAAAAAAGAACCTACACAATACGCGACGATGTGGAAAAAAAAAAACATCCATGCAATATAGAAACTTATGACACTCGTCACTAAGACCAGTAATAACTTTATGACGTTTGGCCACACCTAATGGTTCATTTTCACATAAACGAAAGATGGACAACGCTTTGTAAAGTGACAGGCTGTTTTCGTTCTAAGTGGCAAGCGTTTGCTTGCAATCAAGGAGAGTGCTACATGTTAGTCGACAGCGTCATACTTTTACACTCCTTCACAGATTACATAACGACGGAGCTAACTTTTCATCTAGCGCGCAGGGCTCTTACCAGACCCTGCTATGACCCGATTGACTGGCGACGTGGACCTGAACGACTCAGCAGCGTGACCTGACTGAGGTGGTGGCTCGGGCGAATCAGTCTGAATCTCGCCGTTCCGGGCACCCTGCAGGCCCGACGAAAATGGTGCTGGGCTATAGACTACCGAACACTTTCTTCGCTTCCTGAAATCAGACACGACCATTCACCCTCGCATAATTATCATACGGCCTTGCGAAATAGCTACACCACGTTATAATTTCAAGTTAGCACAAGTTGGATATTCAGTGCGCAAGAGACGGGCAATGCTCTGGCAAAACTTAGAGTCAAGGTGACGTAGAAACAAGTGAGATAAAAATTACATGCCTTTTTTTTGCGAAACAAAAATCGGATGATTTCTAGATATTTTGCCCCCCCCCCCCTATAGTACTACCAGTTCGACTTGCAAAATATTTATTTGAGCTCCAATACTCACAGAAACAATGGCAAAGCACTCCAGCTGATGTCAAAGTAAACACCTAGATTAACCCACATGATGGCTCCGCTTCCTCAACTGCTCCTTTCCGCAATATTATTGCCATGTTGTACTTGGGAACAATGCATATAAAACAGGGACAACAAAAAAGACATTGTAGCAAGCGTATAAACAGAGAATAAAATCAGGGAAAGGCTGAGAGGTTAACCAGAAATTCGAGCATCTGGTTTGCTACCCTGCACTAAGAGAAGGGAGAATGGGTAAGAAGGATGAGAAAGAAAGCGAAGAGCGAAATAGAGGCTCGAAAGAGAAAAAATTGTGAGCTTGGGGGCTGTAGCCTATACAATAGGCCACAACCATGCAAAAAGTTCAAAAAGGCCTTCATTGATTTTCTGTGCGAAGACAGATCATGTCGCCTTTCATGCACTGATTGTTCTGACAAAGGTATGTCGTCAAGGCGACCTAACGCAGCAGCTAGCTTCCGTCTTTGCACGCTGTAATGAGGGCTGCAGTGACAAAGAAAGTGATTTATTGTTTCATCACTGCCACAATGATCGCAAGCAGCATTGTCTTTCATGCCGATTCGGAAGGCGAAAACTTTCGTGAAAGCGACACCAAGCCAAAGTCAGCAAAGCACCGTTCTGTCAAGTCGAGAGAGTCTGGACGTAGGCCGAAGTCGACGAGACGTGTCCAGCCTGTGCAGTCGCGTGTGCCGTAAGCACTCAGCGTTCCACAGGGATTTTACTTCTTCACTAGCGATTTTTTGGATTATCAGTGCAGCATCAGTCGTTGAAAATGGAATAGATTCTTCTCTTCTCATCAAGTAGCTGCATCGGCATGTTCGTTGCCCAATATGCCGCAGTGACTTGGAAGCCACTAAAACATCATTTTGTGTCCTTCGTCGAAGATGTGGTGAATCAGCTCTCTAATTTCCAGCACTAGTTGTTCATGAGGTCTCCGGCGTACAGCGAACACCAAACACTGCAATGCTGCCATGGAGTCAGTGAACACGCTCCATTTCTTGGCTTGTTGAAGTTTAATGACTTTAACGGTGCTACGTAAAGCAGCAAGCTCCGCAGCTGTCGATGACGTCTGGTGGGATAACCGAATAATCGTCGTTGTCGCTGTTGCAGGAAAGATAACTGACCCTGCCGAACCATGCACTTTAGTTGAAGCGTCAGTATATCGATGGTTATGCTCACTGTACTCCTCGTACAAGACAAGAGAAAGCTGCTTTAGTGCTGGAGACTAAAGCCGGGCCTTTGACCGTATGCTTGGAACCGTGAGTTCAACATGTGGTGGAGTCATACACCATGGGGGGGGGGGGGAGTTGCAATTATTGACGGAGTTGTATATCCCGTTGGTATGCGTGTGCGATATGACAAGACTGTCTGGCAAAATGAGGCACGCGGTCTGTCTTCTGGCAGTGAGGCATGGGTAGGGGTGCGAGTAAGATGCCTCACGTGAACTCCGATCACTTCCATTACAATATTGCCACCCACACGTAGTGGGTCGACTGCAAGAGCGGCTCTACCATCTGGAGGAAAAAAGAAGATTTGCGTGTCTCTTCTCGGCTCGAGAGCCAGTCACGACTGACGCATCGTCTTAGAGCTAGCTACCCGGTCGTTCAATATATTCCCCAGTACTTGTGACTCATCGTGACAAACTGGTGGAGGTGCGGGGTAGTCTCACGGATGCTGCAGACCCCCCCAGGAAGCCGTAATACGAGTCCAGTGCCAGTCAATACTCCCGTGCATCGGACCAGCCGCCGAATCAGGGGATTGCCTCCGGAAGTCAACGATACTGCTCCCACCACGTCAACAAACATGACCAGCACTTCGGTACAAACCTTGCCAACCGGCACGGGAAGCACGTCGTCGAACCGATATACGTTGGAAAGCCCACGGGCACCGACGACGTTCCATGGTACGGAGAGCGAAGACGTTGAGGACTGGTTGGCGGACTTCGAGCGCGTAGCCAACTTGAATCAGTGGGACAACGCGGCGAAACTGGGTCGTGTTTACTTCTATCTTGAAGACGGAGCTCGCACGTGGTATCAAAATCGAGAGGAGCAGCTGACGACGTGGCCAGAATTCTCTCGTAGACTTCTGCAGACATATGCCAGCGCTGACCGCCAAGAAAGAGCTGAACGAGCTATTCTTGCCCGCGTCCAGTCACCAAACGAAACTGTGACCGCGTACGTCGAAGACATGACGCGTCTCTTCCGACGGGCAGATTCAAGAATGACGGAGGACAAGAAGTTGCGTCACTTGATGCGTGGTGTCAAGGACCAGCTTTTCGCCGGCCTCGTGCGAAGCCCTCCGAAGACGGTCGCGGAGTTCTTGTCTGAAGCCGTGACAATGGAAAAAATGCTACAGCAGCGATCAAACCAATATGACAGGCAAGTCAATGGCATGTCCACTGCTGACATTTTCGCCGCCGCTGGGACCAGCATTGACTCCTTACGTGAACTGATCCGTAATATCGTACGTGAAGAGTTGCAAAAGGCTGGTGTAGCACCTCATCCTACGGTTAGCTCCATTGCAACTGTCATCAAAGATGAGCTGCACCAGGCCCTCCGGGACACCTTGCCTCCTGATACAGCTGCGTCAGCTCCTGCTGAATACCACCGTAAGACAACCTACGCCGAAGCCTTGAAACGCCCTGCTGCATCGCCGCCTCTGTTCGTTCATCCTGCCCCTGCAGTTTCACTCGAGTCAGCGCAGCACATACCATACTACGAAGGCACGTACACGCCACCGCCCCTGCCCTTTGTCCGTGGTGCTTCTGTTGCCCACACGACAGAAGCACGTCTTGAGCAGGTGGTGATTTGCGATCAGATTGTTTCAACTGTTGATGAACATCGCGGTAGCCCCGGACAGACTCGCAGAGCCATAGCCTGAATGTTTTCGAGAGTGCGGCGAATGCTGGTTCTGCAGGTCCACACAGGCAAGCTGTATTTTTGTATGTGCTGTTCAGATGAACATAACTTGGCAGTATACTCTGACGATCAGTTTGTTTCCTTCGTTTACAGTTTATCGGCGCCCTGTGTGACTAGCAGAGCGACTTTGTAACACTACCACAAAGCTTGTTTTAAACGAGAAATGCCTGAGAGCGCAGACTCAGAGCGCAAATGGCACGCGCAAGCGAGCGGTTGCGCCCTCTGCGGGCTGTATCGTAAAATCTTTCAGCTTTGCCGCCTCATTCACGACACTAGAAAAACCTTTCTAGCCACACTTGTGCTGGTGGGGGCCTTGGGGCGCCTCGCATGGGTCGGTTTTGCGTCGATATTTGCCGGGTTTTGAGGTGTGCTTGCGCTCTGCAGTGTGTTTGTTTTTTGTGTTCTGCCAGTGCTTCCTATTACGAAGATGAGCTGTAGACGTCAAACTTTGGAGTTTTGTGTACGCGCAGCGCCACCTGTCGACGTAGTTTTGAGTAGTGCAAAGCCCGACTCCCGTGCACAGTTTTGCTGCGCAACCAAGTGCATCTACAGCGTACGAAACAAAGATCCAGCTAATATTAGGTGTACTTGCGGATATAACACTCAGAAAAAGAGCTACAAATTTCTCTCCGCTAGTCGGACACGTCAATGAACCACCCTAAAATTCACTTGCCAGAACGGCGACAAGAGCAAGGCCAGACGCGACAGCTCCGCGCTCTACAAAAGCTACCCCAGTCGACGCTACTGTTGCGTTGCGAATTGCCACGGACAGAAAGGACTTCAGTTTTGCTAATTTCTGCAGCTTTTACGAAGCAGAAAGGCGAGAACGTTCGATACGGGCTGTCGCAAACGTGTTGGGTAAGCGAATTACTCGCGTTCTCCACAGCCGGCCGCATGAGAAAGTGTGATAATGATATTGCGCCCGATCGTTACCACGGAGAGCCGTGGTAACCTTTATTGTGAAGTTTTAGAGAGCCTTTGACAGTGGTGCCGCGCTGTGCAACAGTAAACAGGTGACGCACGTAATGAACATCGCACACGCGGAAACCACCGATAATCCGAAAGTGGTCGCCACTACGCAGCATTACGCATGTAGGGCTTCGAATGCTCTAAGTTCCTGCTTTAACTATACGAAATGGGAACACGCACGTCACACAGGTATAAATTGCAAAGTTATCGTGACCAATATAAGGCTTTTCTTTATTTTCTTTTTCTTTTTGTCGTTTGTTTACGCACGTCACACAGGTAAATCGCAAAGTGATCGCGACCACTATAAGGCTTTTCTTTCTTTTTTTTCTTTTTGCCGTTTGTTTTTGCGATTGCCGGAACTATCTCGGAGGCCTCGGTTTTGCCTTTCGTTATTCACTGTGAAAGTGGACACGCATGCATCCCCATTTGCAGTATATCGAAACGGAAGACAACCGTCAACATAAACCACGGAGGAAGGAAAGGTAAGGAGAGGCCCTGACGTCACTCGTTGTGAAGCCGCGATGAAGCCGGAAGTCGGCCATATTGACACGGCAAATTCTCCTCTCTTGTTTACATATGAATGCGAAGCAGAAGGAGCGACTCCCTCTCCGGCTCGGAAAGCACGTGGGCTGCGCAGCGCGTGTGTCGTGACGATCCGAAACTAATGGAACTGGGCTCATCACTCAGAGCCAGCGGGACACCTTCTGCGAAATCGCTTCGTCCGAGTAATAACAAAGAGTAACAGCTCGCCGACAACGAAGCAACTACGAGAGAACGCGCGCTAGATGCACTGACAACGGCGAGTGCTTTCACGTCATTAATTCAGCAACTGTACAGACAACACGATCGGTCGTGCGCCTTCTACGGTTGCATTCCGCCACGCGACTGACGCAGCGTCCTGCCACTGTGTCCGTGTTCCGCGTGAAACTCACCTGCGTCAGCATTCTGCGACCGTGGTGACTTTGAGCATGGTGCTATAGTGACAGTTGAACGTGGTTGCTGTTACGTTGAGATTACATGCAATGCTGATGGAGAGTGTACCAAGCGGAACAGAAAAGGTGTTTTAATACGCACATGCAAGTTCTTACTGTACACACACAACACGAAACTACGTATGTGCACATGGTCCTCACGGTGTCTTGCTGGGCTCAACAGCGCCGTCCGTTGTCACAAACAGGAGCACTGCTCAACCGTCACTGACCTGCAAGGCGTTCGTCGTCATTCAGCTTCGTCATGGTGCCCAATTTCACTGAACACTAACTGCTTCATCCGCGTTATCCGCCGCACGACACGTAGATATGCACTTGTTCTACGCACTGTTGAAACCCCGTGATGGACAGAGGGATTTGTAAACGTTGCTAAGAGTAATGTAACAGCCAGGAGAACACTGCGTAACCAATAACGCGGTGCAGAGCACAGATATTGTCCGCATTGGCTCAGCACGAGACCTGGGGAGGCACACAATCCGCCCGCCAGCCGCGGCCGCTCACTGCTAGACCAGCTACACTGCGCAACACGTAACCATAGCAACGCCGCCATTGTGCCTAGTATATATGGCCGCCATGATGTCATTTCCGCCACACTTTTTACGCCCTGCGCCGGCTGGACATGCCCTCTCCCTACCTTTTTCCTTCCTCCGTGACATAAACACTCTAGCGGCAGTTTCAACGCACAGGAAGCGAGAGATGGATAGAGAATGCAGCTGCAAAGACGAAAATCGTCAGGGCCATTCGTGCCGAATAAAGCGAGCTTCGTAACACAGACGGTAAGATCTATTCCTCTTGTATGTACTTGGTCACATTAGCATCATGCGTATGCAAAGTTTAATGCATTTAGGCGTAGAAGAACGCACGGACTGAGTGCTTGGCTCGAACTCGATGTCATGGGATGCTGGCTTGCACTTGAATTGCAGCACACCAAAATAACTGAAACATCTTTTGCGTTGTACCCGCAGTTCGCTTTTATGAGCTTCCTACTTTTCTGAAGCGAGGTCGGATTGACGGAAGAAGCTTGCCAGTTCTTTGATTTTCAAGAAACCGCTACTCAAGACTGACGAAACAGGAGAGCCTACGCACGTTCGCTTGCGGACGGCTTTTCGCAGCGCCGCCTGGGCAGAGTCTGACGTCCATACTCAAGCGAGGACGTGTGGCGTCGCATTGTGGGGCACTCGCCAGGTATGTACAGGTCGGTCCACTGTTAGAGGGAAACACGCGAACGCGTGGCCTGCGCTCTGTGGAGCCTGCCTATACAGCACCATCAGCCGACGCCTAAGGAAAACACGTTCGTTTTCGGCGCCATCTATTACCAAACGCAATAACAAGTCATGGCTGGTTGACAAGCACTGCTAGATTACACTCCCTCACTATTCGCCCAGCTAGCGATGTTCGGCAGTGCCTGCAGCTTGACCGTGCTTCGCGCACCACGTTCGATTTGTTGGCAGCAAACGACGCACTGCGCAGGCATCGCCCTTTGCGCAAGCGGAAAGGGATCTAGCAGCGCTTGCCTACCAGCCGCGACTAGTGATTGTGTTTGGCAATAGATGACGTTGAAAGCGAAAGTTTTTTCTTCAACTGTCACTTGATGTAGCTGTATGCAGCCGCCACAAAGTGCAGGCCATGCGCTGGCGTGTTCCTTCTAACAGTGGACCGACCTGTACATAATTTCTGCTGTCAGTGCTTTGTTAACACCGAGAGCGTGATAACGATGCCGTACCACTTTTTCGTAACATGGGGACGATAAGTGAAGTTCATTAACGTAGCGAACCTGTTTGTGTGTATCAGGATGAAGGCAAACTTGTGCGAAGTTAAGCGTGGGCTAGCTTTTTCTTTTGATTGAAGCATGGTTCAGTGTGTATGTGTGCACAGCGGGCATTCGGCGACAGATTTGAGCAGAGTTGTGGCGGCGCCCGCCTCTGTCGGCAGTGGTGTTGGAAGGGGGCCCTGCTCACTATGGGCTATACTATTTCGGTTAAATATTTCTTGGGTGAAGACGGCTTTTGTCAGCTCTAAGCGTTGATCGCGTCTAGGGCCCGTATGCTTGAATCTGCTTGTTTGTTGTTGTTTTTTTGCACGCCTGTTCATATTGTGTGCTATAGAAGTGAACCTGTCTACTGTCTAAGACAGTTTCATATGCTGTATGTCCTTTTTGTTTTAATCGATATCTCGAATTCTGGAGGGTAGCCGAACGTATGCAGGTGTATGCATCCGTACCGGCACGCATCTTTGAACAACCGTGTTACTTGAGTTGAGGGTTCGCGTGCAGCATGTTGCTTCGCCTATAGGGCTCGCAGAGCTTGCACTAACGTTTAGGTGGTCGTGCTGCCCGTTTAGTCAAATCTGAGCTTACAGCATACACCCGCAACATAGGTTGCCCGATTTGGCCGGAACTCGTGAATTCTGAGCTGTTCGTTAAACTTGAACTGTCCCTATTGCAAAAACAGCGTGATGCCAGTACGTTTTTTTTTTTTGGCACTGGTACACGCTGAAGACACTGGCTCACGCTTGTAATCACTGGCCCTTCGCTGGGCGCGCTGGGAAAAAGCTGTGTCGAACTGGTAGGGGCGCTGGCTCCACCGTTGTAATGATGGTGCGCACTGTGAAGCGCTTGAATTTTCACTGGCAAGCGCTGGTGAATACTGGAGCACGCACTGTTTCTACCAGCCCAGCGTACACGTTATTGTAGCGTGTGCCGTGGTATGTTTCGGTGAGGTTGAATATAAAACGCTTGATTCGACGGCACGGAGAGATGCTACCCTAACAGATACCGAGCATATACGTAATTTTTGCGGCGCACGTACGTATCGCAGCAATTATAATGCACATTTTTCGCATATGCCCCCGCGTATACCGGCCACATTCGCATCATCCATGTATCCCTGTAACGATTCCAAGTTACAGTGTTTGTAAGCCAGGATCTGCACGCCACTCCTAACAGAAACAGGAAATTGTTTTTCCCGCAAAGTTGACGAAACGTAATTGAGCTCTCTCGATCGCTTCGCGAGGTTTCCCAGTGGAGGCGAGAAAAAAAAAAGCTGTCGTTCGATTCCGCCACACCGCACAAATGTGTGCCTGGCCATGCTTATCCTTCTACTTACTTCAGGTAAGAGTTAGAAATGTTCCGAAGCTCAAATGCATGACCATCCCAACTCACCGTGTCGAGAGCGGTCTTATCCAGTGCCCGTCCCAGCGAGCACTAAACCTGTCGTGCCGGCCGCCTAGGTATAAGTGTTTTACCGGCGCTTCTTGCTTCGTGCACACACAACTTTAAAGTGTGAGAATAATTGTAAAGTATAGTTTAGACATCCATAAACCTAAATCTACTATTTATTCTTGTTTCGATGTTCGAACAAGGAGCGCTGACGATCGAATGTCGCGCTTTCAGGTATGCGCAGGCTGTCACCGATAGCTGCCGGCCGCACTTAGCCGGTACATCTCTGACTGAAATGTAACAGCACGCAATTTTCAGTTGGTAATTTGGTACGCCTTCGTGAACTGACTCGCTAGCATACGTTTTCAGCGGATTGCATTGGTATATCTATGGGTGTTTTTTTTAATTGTTTGTATTGATATAACTGCATATATCTATACACTGGCACGGCCGCTGTATACTGCCAGCGGAGGCCACAAAAAAATGGCTGTCGCTCGGCATCGCCACTCCGTAAATGCATTTCCGGCATTGGTTGACCTTCCACTTACTTCAGGTACAGTTTCAGTAACAGTTAAAAATGTTGCAAAGCTCATATGCAGAAACTTCAAGCATCGCAACTCAGCTGCTTTTATAGAGCAGCCTTACCCATGGTGCCCCGTCCCAGCGAGGCCTATCGTGCCGGCCGCGTCGGTGTACTTGCTGCCGGCGCTTTTTACTTTAAGTAGGCACTATTCTAAAGTGTAAGAATGACTGTAAAGTACAGTTTAGACATCCCTGAGTCTAAATCAACCATTTATTCGCATGTGCGGTGCCCGCACAAGGAGCGGCGATCAGCGATGTCTCGTGCTTTCAGCAACGTGGGCTGTCACCGAAAGCTTCCTTGTGAGCGCAGGAGCCGGTACTTTTCTGACTCGTATGTAAGAACACGCTATTTTGAGTTGGTAATTTCGTGCAAGTCAGTGAACTAACGTACTGGCATACTTTTTAAGCGGATTGCATTAGTCATTTCTTCGGTGGTTTCTTAGTTGCAGTTTGAATATAACTGCAAATATGTAATCTGGCACGCCGGATGTGTACTGCTACATCGTCACTTGCGCGAAAAAAAAAAACTCAATATTCACTCGTGTGCGTGGATATCTACAGAACAAGACATGTAAACCATTCGTACATGTTGGTCAGCAGCAAGTGCGAGAACCGACTATCAAAGGAAAAAGACTATCGGCAGAAACAGCTAACAATCTGTGGCTGCGCGTCCAGTCATTGTGAGATTTTTCAGAGTTCATATGTGGATGCTTCAAAAAACTTTGTGCTCTTGCTAATATCCGCACGTAATTCAGTGCCTGGAAGCAGGTCATCACTGTCTAATCGAGCCGCAATTGTTATTTAGAAACGAATATAGTGTCAGTCTTGACTGTGCGACTTGTAAACATGAAGTTGAACGGCGCGTCCTTCGGGTAAATAGTCATTTTACAACCGCATATGCATGTTCTGGCGTGGTGTAGTGGGTAGCGTACTCGTTTCGTAATGAGGAAGAGGCATGTTCAAGTCCCGTCATACGGCGTTTTATTTGTTTTAAATCTTAATTTTTTTTATTTCCAATATGAATACACGCTGTTTTACTTATATATTTATTTAGTTATGGCGAACGGGCACCCCCGTTTCAACCCTGTGAAGCCATTTTTTGCAAAGTACTGGGACGCTGTTTGCTCCAGCGTCCCGGTACCGGCGCTGGGAGGCGTTGGTACCAGCGCCATCCTGGGCCCATAATCAGGCATGGCGCTGGACGTCGGTATCCAGTGGCACTGGTTTTTGCAATAAGGGGTATTTTCGAACAAATCTTTCTTGGCTAATTGTGGCAAAATCGCTGTATCTTAACTGTGTGAGCCCTAATTCGATCATTAGTCCATGCGGTTTAACACATTTCATTTTATTCAGCTTGCTTTCAGTATGCTTGGATTTCGTCATTTTGTTTTAGTTCAACAAATATTGTGTGCGCTTCGCTCAACCTTGGTGTTCAAACTTTGCTAAACACTTTTACATGTTCCAACAAAAAAAAAACACTTTAGACCACCATCTCCAATGAAATTTTCTAATGGATGACCAGCTTAAACCCATCTGGTCAGGAACAGACATGAAAAAATTAAAAACCACACACTCACCACGAATAAATACACAATCATTGTCACTTGTAAGCAAGGCTCCTGTACGGAGGCCAGAACGTCCTCCTTTTATTTGCTTTCAATCGTGGCCAGCGTGTTGTTTTAATTGCTTTCCCAATGGATGACAAGCATAAGTGAATTCTCCATGCATGCGCTATAGTTGTAGAAGGGATCTGTGGCATTGCAGAAACGAATATTTTATTCATCAGTCAAAACTTGCGATAATGTTATACATCACAATATGCATGTGCAATGCATGACGTGTTGCTGTTAAAATGTAAATTAGACATTACATTAATCTGAGAGTCATGAATATAAACTGAATGTTCCTGAGCTTTTTGCATTGAAGCAATTAAACAATGTCGGAAATCAGTCTCATATAATGTTTACTGTGTATTTGTAAATCGCGGCCAATAGCTTCCAGGATTCGGGTTACCGGAGATTGTTGCAGAAACTTGCATGCCTTGTTGGTATGTTATGTAGTCCAAGATGGATGCCTTGTATGTCTTGGCATTTCCCCTCTTTTTTTCATACATTCATAACACAGCCTGTGATAAGAGGTATGTCAGGGATGAGTTGCACCTATATAGCCAACCAGAAGTATTGAAAACTAACAGCCAATATTTAGCAACAAACAATAGTAATTTAGCGAAACCGATTTCTGATAATACATGTATAATCGTCTCAATGTAAGCAGCCAGAAGAAAGCTATATTAGCTTTGTTCAAAATAAAGTTCATAATTTATTTTATATGTTACCTGCAATAGATACTTGATAAAAGTGCATACCATCATGTATGTGCTGTCGTATCACTGAATCGGCATGTGTACGCACTATGCTGGAGCGCTACTCAAGCATAATTGCGACATACCTGTAATGTGGAAATTGCACATTCGTTTTTTAAAGTTTCAGCTGTTTTCCCCAAGAACATTGAGGAAGTTTTTTCTTGTAACATGTCCCACTTTTTGTACATCCTGCTTTTTAAGACGCGTTGTTCCTGGTAATTCTAAAAAAACTGCCAAAGAAAACTTTACTAACTGACACATTTCATCATATTGTTTTTTTGTTGTTGTTGTTTCCATCACAGCCTATACATGCTTGTCGTACGAAGAGTGTGGAAGACATCCGGACTAGCCTGTCATCAACGCTGGCTCTTTGAAAACTTGGCTGCTTTTGCACAGCAGCTGCACATGGTTTCTGTTTTCTGTGGAAAGGGAACTTCACAGAACCACCTAGTAGCTCTATTTAAGGAGCATGCATGTTCAGGGTGTTCAAAATTGACCTTTTTCTTTTCCTTAGAAAAGAAGCCAGCGCTGTAAGTTATGTGTGTAAAAGCCATCTTTGCAGATAGCGATGTATCCAGTGGGAGGCAATGTGAGACAATAATTATCATTGTCAGCGATGCAGTTGAGTAAGATTTATTAATGAACTTATTAGTGACCGCAGCAGGCGGTCACGTATGTGTTAAATATTTCAGCTAGTTCACAGTTCTACATAACTTCACTGGCAAGAATTCTAGCATGCCTGTGCTGAGATATCCTGCTGGAAAGTTCATTTGTGGCTTGCATAAATAATTATGCAAGACAGTGAGAACTAGGACAGACTTCCTAATGTGATTGTTGTATTTAATCTGACCATAGGTCGAAAGCATGGGTGAACGTTATTATAATAGTTACCCTTTTACTTTTGGCTGGCGATGGCAATAACTGGCAGCTCGTCCCACCAAGGAGTAATGTTTTGCTGATTCTCACTGCCTTGCATGCGTAATCATGAAAAGCAAAATTAAACTTTGGAACGGGATATCTAGGAACATAAATATGCTCAAAAAATTTTTCTAAGTGCGACCGTGTAGAAATATGACTGCCTCCAATTTTCCAAAGCGGACATACCAGCTTCTTTTAGTTACTAAAATTTCTATGTTCTTAGTTGAATCGGCAACTGGCAGTATTATTTTCTTTTTTGTGTGTGTCCCCCTGGACACAATTTATCTAGCAAAGTGTTTTTTCTGTCCTTAGAGCTAACTTCAGTTCAATTACAAAGTACATTTCTGAATGTGTTAGTGCTACTTACTATGCTCTTTAATTGATATTTAGTTTTTTTAGATCTACTGATTGTGTTGCCCTGCAGACTCTCGTGTCATGTTTTAATTGATGCCTTAAGAGCAATGAACCATTTAAAACAAACACTTTTTGTGTTGTGATAAAAAGTAGCACATTATTTTACTTTTACGGTAACCTTCACCGAACATTTTATTTTAATACGCAACCTTTGTTATTTCATTGCAGCTAGCGAAACGGCAGCACGCTATGAGCGTAGCATCTAGTCGTGTTTTACATGACATGAATATCATGATTATCATGTTTGCACCAGTCACGTACCTTCGTCGCCCATTCGCGTCCCGTGATACCTGACTTCGCGTCCCGTGATACCTGCCTACTAAAATATGTGAAGCTAGCAAAACGGCGGCAAGCGCACGTAACGTTTACGCGCTCGCACGCTGGGCGCCGCAACGCTATACGCTAAGCGTGACCAGCGTCTGTCAGCAAGGCCCGGCGGCAACCAGCACGAAATGCGACATGCTGCATTTTGCGCGGACAACGTTACCCACACTGCACCGCGTCTGCCTAGCTTAGGGACGGAGGGTCAACGGGTGCACTCGAACGCGCATGCGTCGAAGCAACGCAGCGCGGCAACACCTGCGAGTATAACCCCCGTATTCAGCAACGCTCCTCGACTCGAATTCCGTCCTTCACTTGACAAAGTTGAGCACTGCGCCGCTGCCCGACTGAAATTGACGCTGCGCTTCGCAAGAATCACTGCAGAATATTGCCGATATGCAGTGATTTCGTCTGCCAAGAGATGGCGATCCCATCGACTTTTTCAAGTCGAGGAGAGCCCTTGGTTGAAGGAGCGTTTGTGAATACGGGGGTAAGCCATGCACATCGGCGCCTGGAGTGGCATCGCCCGTGTGGCGCGACGAAACGAACGCCGGCGCGCTCGTGCGCTGGGTCATGTCAAAGTGTACTGGCGCCTTGTGTGTGGCATGTAGTCATGTTGTTACATGACACGCATCTGATGATTATCATGTTTGTACCAGTCACATACTTACACCATCCATTTACGTGACGTAATACCCAAATTTTGCATATGTGAAGCTAGCGACAGGGGCGCGAGTGCATAAGTGTGGCATGTAGTCGTGTTTGTTGCATGCCGCGCATGTCATGATTATCATTTTTGGACGTGTCATTTACCTATGTCGTCCATTCGCGTCACGTATTACCAAATTTGGTCGATGTGAAACTAACGAAACTGACGACTGCGAGTGCATCATGAGCATAGCATGTAGTCATGTTGCTACATAACACGCATCTCATGATTATTATGTATACCCACCAGTGTCATACGTCGTCATCCATTCACCTCACGTAATTCCAAATTTGGTATATGCGAAGCTAGCGAGATGGCCGCGAGCGCATCATGAGCGTGGCATATAGACATGCTCTAACATGACATGCATCTCATAATTATCATGTTTGCATCAGTCATATACCTTCGTCATGCATTCACGCCACGTAACACCAAATTTGGTATATGTGAAGCTATTGAAACGACTGTCAGCGTACCATACGAGTGGCGTGCAGTCATGACACGTGACTTACATGACATGCATGTCATGATTTCCACGTTAGGGTCTGTGACTTGTCTTCGCCATGCAGCCATGTAATACCATGCTAATTTCGCAACAAGTCTTGTGAACGAAACCACCGCAAGAGCAGCAAGGCCATAATTGTAAATCATGACATTCATGACATATATGTCTTGATATTGATGTTATGATTAGTCATTTATCCTCATCATACAGTCATGTTATGACATACCCAATTTGGTATTGATATCATTAACGGATAGATCATTAAGGCGGATAGATAGATAGATAGATAGATAGATAGATAGATAGATAGATAGATAGATAGATAGATAGATAGATAGATAGATAGATAGATAGATAGATAGATAGATAGGCGCAACGTTCAACGGTGCCCATGTGGTGACGACTCTATTTACCGACAAAGCAAATGGGAGCATTTTTAAATGCAAAGCATTGCTTAGCGAACTTCGGCGACTTGAGCGTATCTATCTATCTAGCCGCTTACATTTGGGTGCTCTCGTGGTCACCCCGTTAACGTGACTGAACCAAATGATCATGGGAGGGTAAGATAGTTTGACGAATATGATGCGCTCTTCAAGACATGAGTAATATCGCAATCCCGTCGCGTACGTCGTCAAACACTTCCCATCAGACAGTGGCACATACCCAGGGGTGGGTATGTGCCGCTGCGCTGGTATGCAGGTATGGACCACAGGTGATTGACACGTAGTATCTACCCAGGAAGGACGTGTACACACATAGACAATTTTAACGAGCTAGCGTCAAGAAATACCCGACATTGGTAGCGTCGACCTGACGAATGGAAAGAATAAATGTCAGGGTCCCAGCTGGAATCGAACCCAAGCATTCTGCATGACAATGAAGCATTTTACCACAGACGTCAGGTCTCGGAACTACTTTTCAAATAGATGTCAATCTTCGTGAAACGTCAATATGCTTGCGGTGCTGCCTACTAAAATTTATAAACATTACATATGTATTCCTTTGATACAGCCGTCACGTCGGGTTAACGTCAATTATGGTTAGTTGCCATATGCGCTTAAGTTCATTTATGTAGCAGTGTCCAGGGTCACCATCCTCGCGAGCATGAGTGCTTTTTATCAGTTTCTAATGTTTCTAATATGCATGTTTCAGTTGGCATCGTTGCGCAAGTGCAAACTGGTTATGTAACCATTTGCAACTCTTCAACTCATGTCTGTGCGTGCAACATTTGTGCCCATATTTAGAGTCATTTCATGACGTGTTGCTCAATAAAAAAAAACTGCAACACGGTCACCTTCCCTCCGCATGCTTCGCATAACGTTGATTCCCAGGTGGGACCTGCCATTTTTTTTTTCAGAGATATTTTTTCTGAGGACGGATTTTTCGGGGACGTATGTTCCGGGGATTTTTTTTTCCGGAACCCGATTTCAACAACGGATTCAAAAGTTAAAGAACCCCGCCTTCTTCACATCACACCTTTCCTACTCTTCCAATAACAACAAAAGTTTTTAAGCAGTAAACACAAATCACGTGCGAGCCATTTTCTGGAGCAACACGCACTTGTTTGAATACGTTCGATTAGAGAATTTTCACAAAGGCGAAGCGGATGGTTCACCACTGTTTGTATCTCTTATTTCACGGCATTGTAAGGATTGATTATAATATTACTTCATTATTGCGCATTCACAATTTAGGCAGTTCTAGTGCAATGAATGCGTGATGTCTAGATTTCATATGAATATTGCGTTTTGAACGCGTTTCTTTTTTTTTCAGAATGGCCAATCTTGCGAAAAAAAAACAAGTAAAACTATTTTTTCGATAGCATAGTTTTAGCGAGGGTTGCGGTCGTGAAGAAAAAAATTGAGAAAGCACTAAAGGGTAGAAACACATGCGGTGCCCAAGTGAATTTTATTCGTTTGTTTGTTGATGCTGTTCGAATTATTAGCTAACTAGGAACTTCTACCTTTAAATATCACTTGTTTTAGCGCGCCATAGTTTGACAGACCACTGTCGTAGCTTAGATTTCAGAGAGCCCCGAGTGAGTCGATACCCAGAGTGGCTTCCGTGTAAACATGGCTGGCCAAGTTAGTACGTCAAATGACGTGCACTTCAGCGCCACGTTGACAACACCGTTCAGCAAAGGCGTACTTCTATAGTACATTTTGAGACATTGTAAATGTGAGTGACATTCAATGAGTGCAGGGAAGAAAACCTGAACAATGTATACGAGCTGACTGATGGGAAGCATAGGGAAGTGTTACCGTTTCACAACGTCCAGCTCGAAAAGCACTGAGGTCCCGTGCCTCAAAACTGAGTCTTTGAGCACAAAAAATTAGTAATGGAGACGAGTGACCAAGCAGCGTTCTTCGCAGTTCCCTCTGCGATTACTGTTTCTTCCAAATTCCGTTTTTTTTTCTCTTCTTTTTTAGTAGCAGGCAGGTCGTGGAGATAGACAGAATGTTGGCGCCAGAGGTAGCTCTGCTTGCTGTGGCCATTACGACCGCAAAAAAAAAAACAGCTGCACAATGTCTTCCTCACCGGTCTCACACAGGAAGCGAACTAATCTGGAACACTACAACAAAGACCGTGAAAATCTTCTTGGTACAAAAGCCAGGTTCTCTAAATTGTACAAAACGGATCAGGCACGGTGAAAGCGCTTCGACACATCGATCTTGTCTTTGTTCTTTTTGCCATCGTAGGCGCGAAAACTCCCAACGGGTTTCTTTTCGAAGAGAGGGGGAGAAGGAGTAGGGGTGACCAGGAATGTGGCACCGCAGCTGTCTACGGCCATTGTGAACCACTTACTGTCCGAAAGATATGCCACTCATAGCTTCGAGGCACGTGACTTCAAACTCTTCGTCAGTTTTGGACGAGAAATCGAAGTGTGTGGCCACGTTCAGTACTAGGTCGAGAAGACGGGAAGATTTCAAATCTCTCAGGGTATTTCGCCGTGGATGGAAGGCTAACTATGGAAGCAAACTGGAGATCTTCGCCACTGAATGTAAGTAGCACATATTTGGAAAAGCAACGAGTCATGTGTCAATGTTTCCGACCAAAATTCCGTCACTTCAAGTTTCATCCAAACACCACCTCAAACGAATATATTTATCTACCAAATCGTAAGGTTCAGCCAAACTGAGGAATATTTTGCGTTGTTCACAGTTTTCGAAGCTTTCTTGCAATGATTCGCTACTTTATCATATATATTGGGGCAATAGGTGACTACTTTCGAGTGATTGTTTCGTAACGTAGCACCTGGCAGAATTTAGTGCCTGGTTACTTGTATAAGTATCTTTCGTCCCTCAGCATCAAAAACCCGTTCCGTGACTAGTATTCGGCAAAGAAGTGAGCGCGAATGTGTAATTAATCCCCAATTGGTGTGGTAACGTAAGCGATTAACCTTCACCACCGTACCGCTATCTATTGCAATTACTCGAGCGCTTCTTGCATTACAAGTAGAGAGAAACTTAAGCACGGAATGTTAATCTCGTGAGGCCGCAATACCAGCTATGCAACAGTGGCGGGTAATCGGCTTCATCTTTTATTCGGTTGTTTGCAACCTCCACGTACACACGGCTATTCTGCAAGTTAGAAAAACCATCCCGGGATTCTAGAGGCGTAACCTATTTTAGTAAAATGACCACTCTTGAATTAGAATGAAGAGGGTATATCACCATCGCTTCGTAAGAGTTCCATCACCTAATGAGGTTCAATTTGCTGCCTCGAGGTCATTCCAAATAATAATAACAATGCGTTGCAGACGCTTCAAGATGCACCAGGCCATGGAGGAGATGACATGGACGTGGACTGGAGTGACGTCTTCAGCGAGCAGCAAGACCAAACGTTCGCTTTGCTGGTAGAGATGGACAATCGTCACGAGCAGAGTTTGTACTTGAAGGAAAAGCGCCAAGCCGACCTCTCAATGAACAGGTATGTATGATAGGATATTGATCTACTGCGCTTGTTGTATTCCAACTACGTGTGTAGAAACAGAACAAACGTTGGTGGCCAATACTTGCGGCATTTTTTATCCTTCTTTGCACCTTGAATATATAGAGCTACCAAGCTTAAGAGACATATTTTATATACATATAAAGTCACAGTAGGCAGAAATGTTTATTTTGTACTAGATGCATATCTCAGAAACAGTTGTCTGCGGCTGTCTATACATACTTTTTGTTGAAGAGGACCAAACAGTTGTTGGGTCACCGCGAGTTTTTTTTTTTTTAACCTCCCCGTTTTCTTTTGTGTCCCAGCCGCGCCAAGTGGAAACACACACACACAAAATGGCAGCATATCCACGGAGTGAATGACGGAGAGTGCGGCGGAGCATTCGTCCGTCCATGCGTCCGTCTGTGTGACCGTCCATGCGTCTGTTCGTGCGACCGTCCCTGCGTTCGTTCATGCATCCGCCCCTGCGTCTATCCATGCATCTGTCTGTGTGCCCGTTCGTCCATCTATTCAACACTCCAAGTACCACCATCTTGCATCTTTTTATCATATATTCCCCATATAGAAGCACCGCCATTCAGCGGACATTCCAAGGACTAAACGAGAGGTGGCACACGCAAACTTTCTTACGGCTTGCGCTTCGGGTCTACTTCCCACCTTCAACCACCTTGAGTTCATGGTATATACTAGTTCACTGTAGTCATGGCACTGCGGCCCAATGCTCGCTAAACCTTTCTAAAACCAAGGAGGTTACGCCCAGCGAGTATAACGTAGCAACCTTTTCCTGTCAGATAGTGCTCAATGTACATGCCAGTGGCTGCTAATGTGAAATGAGAGACAGGAAGATTCAGCTTTTAATTTCTTACGGCTTGCGCTTCGTATCTGCTTCCCCCCTTTAACCACCTCGAGTTCATTCATGGTATATACTAGTTCATTGTATTCATGGCCCTGCGGCTCAACGCTCGCTAAACCTTTTTAAATCTAAGGAGGTTACACCCAGCGAGTGTAATGTAGCAACCCTTTCTTGTCCAATAGTGCTCAATGTACATGCCAATGGCTGCTAATGGGGATCGCAGCGTGCGCGTTGACTAAAAGCCGAATGCTCCTGTCTCTCATTCCACATTAGCAGCCATTGGCATGTACTTTGAGCACTATTTTTTATTGTTAAACGACGCACAGAAGAAATCTCTCACCGCCACCACCTTGGAGGTCAAATGTTATACCTATTTCGGGTATGTGCCACTGGTGGTTACGTACTACGAGAGACGCACAAGCCATGCCATAAGGAGCTTCGCCCCTAAAAAGCGGGGGTCACCGGTTGCAATAAGATGCCAGTCTTTCTTGTTTTGCGCGTTCGAGCGGGAGTTTACGCAGAATCAAAACAAGCCGGTATGGCAAGTGGCGATCACGGACACATCAATGAAAACTATATGTACGTTGGGGGCAAAGAGTGGCGGGTCTCCATGTGTTTCGTGTTATCATGATTATTCGACTGTGCGTAACTCTTCATGCAGCCATTCATTAACCTTAACCCAGCAATAAAGGACCCTTTACAGTCTGCATTTTATTACGTAGGAACAGTATTTCCTACAGTGCGGGATGGTAATGAAATTCACGTTTTTATCCTTTAAATATATCGGGGTTTGTCGAGTACGCGAAATACATGCCCTAATTATGCACAAAAAGCTAACACATCCTTCCCTTTTTCTTTATGCAGGCCGTCCATGCAAGCTTCGCTGGCGAGACGAATCGTGAGGGCAGCTCGCACATCGGACTCGATTGAAGTCGTCGTGGACGGTGGTGCCTCCAGTTCTATCCCCGACGAAGTTTTCCACGGCCGCTGTGACAACAATTCCTGCTCCACATACCGGGTTGTTCCATGCCGGCCGTCATGTGTCCTCTTCTCTCGCTTCCTGGGCAACGGCAAAACCTCAACGTCTGACCGAGCGCCGCCTTTGCCGCGAGGTGGCAGTTTATGTAATAGCCATGCTCTGTGAAAATTTCGATACAAGAACGTCCCACGTTTTTTTAGTTTTTTTTTGTGTGATGATGCTGGCTGCATATTAGGGACGTTTTTCAATAAAAACCTTTTACCTTTTTCACGAGTGCAGTGCATGTCGTGTCGTCATCTCGTCTATTGTATTCGTTCCAGGCTCTGCTCTTTTTTCGTTTCATTCAGATCCCCGTGCCATTAGAAGGCGTCCTGAAGCTATATACCTTTTTTGCTGTTGTTCGCGTTAAAAAAAAATGGGATGCTATTTTCGCGCCTGTACACGAAAGGTGCGCATACCTGAACTTCAAGTTCTTCTACTCTGACACTCATATAAGTTCAGTGGTTGCCCGTGCGAATCGCACAAATCTGGAAGACCTGACCGGTCATATCAGTGCACTTCGGGAAGTCGTTTCGAGGTGCGGTTTCCTGAACGTAGGTTGTTCTCTCCCAGCACGCCAGCGTCAGCCAGAAGGAACGCGCTCCTGTTCCTTACGTGCCAGAGATAAGCAAGACCTTATGACGCGTAATGCGTAGCTGCGACGCTAAAGACGCTCGCGTGTACGGAAGTTAAGACCAATGGACGTCGGACTCTGGGTTTTGGCGGCGCGTGGCGCCACCTGTCAACGAAGTTTTTGAGTAGTTCAAAGCCCGAATCCCTTGCACAGTTCGCTGCGCAACCCTGTGAAACTGCAGCGTACGAAACAACGATTAAGCTAAATATTAGGTGTATTTGCGCATTGAACACTAAGAAAAAAGCGATGAATTTCTCCCCGATAGTCGGACGCGTCGCCGAAATGCCGTGAAGTGCTTGCTGGCTCACTCGCCTGAACGACGGCGAAAGCAAGAAGAGACGCAACACCTCCGTGCTCTACGTAAAAAAGACTACAGTCTGCGCTACTGCTGCGTTATGAATTGCCACGGACGTGAATGGCTTCAGCATTGCTGACTTCCGAAGCTTTCGCAAAGCAGAAAGCCGAGAGCGCTAAACACAGGCCGTTACAAACGTTTTGGGTAGGCGACATTACTCGCGTTCTCCACAGCCGTTTACTTGAGTACGTGCGATAATGTAGGTCTCCTGTTAATAGAGAGTTTTAGTACTGCGGAATGCTGCTACGTACGCATCACGCAAGCGCCTTGTGTTAAGTGACGTCGTTTGCCACTAATCGGCTTTTAATACGCCGTAGTACCGGCGTACGTAACGAGCGAGAAGCGTGTTGCGTCATCTGGTAGATCGAAATAGAAGTACGTGTTGTTGACAGCCTATGTGAGCCAATCCAAGTGTTATAGGCAGATTATGGCCATATTTTAAGCCACAGAGCCGATCGGTGCTTGCCTTTGATGCCATGCACCATTTTGCAAAACGAAGTCTCGCGCTGTCGCGAACTTGTTCGAGAGCGGCGCGATCACCTCATACGTACGCACGCACGCATCTCATGCGTGCGTACGTAGCGGCTGCGTACGTAATGCGATACGTGCGCGTTGCGGTGTGCGCATGCGCCTACGCAGAACGTGGCGTCCTTACGTACGCAACGCCGCCACGTACGCAGCGTACGAAGTACTAAAGCTCTCTATTGTTTTGAGTAGACTTGACGGAGAACCATGGTAACTTTTATAATGAAGCTTAAGAAACCCTCTGACCTCGATGCGCGTCGTACAACAGTGGACAAGTCACGCCCGTAATAAACATCGCACACGCCTCGACCACCGATAATCCGAAGTGGTCGCCACTACGCAGCATTACGCATGTATGGCTTCGAAAGCTCTAAGTTCCTGCTTTAACTATAGAAAATGGGAACACATACGTCACACAGGTAAATTGCAAAATGATCGTGACCACAATTAGGTTTTCTTGCTGTTGGTTACCGGAACTATATCGGAGGCAGCGGTTTTGCATTTTGTTGTATACTGAAAAAGTGGACACAGAGGTATACTTATTTGCAGTATATACAAATGAAAGACCACCGTCAACAGAGCATTCTAGCATGTGTAATAAAACAGTTCAATGCACAAGAAGCGAGAAGTCGTTGAAGAATGCAACTGCAAAGCGAAAATCACCAGGACCATTCGTGCCGGATAAAGCGAGCTTCTTACCACTGTTCGCGTAGATTGCTCGTGTATGCACTTCATCGCTTTAGGCGTTAAAGAACGCACATTGGATTGCTTGTCTCGAATTCAATGCCATGCGGTGCTCGCTTGAGCTTTATTTGCCAGTTGAAGCATGGCGAAATAAATGAAACATCTTTGCACTGTGCCCGCTTTTTCGTTTTGGTAAGCTTCTATACTTTTATTAAGCGAGGTGGGAGTGAAAGAAGAGGCTTGCAAGGTCTTTGATTTTTCAGGAAACCATGCCTAAATACCAATAAAAGAGGGGGCCTAAGGATGTTCACTTTCGGACGTCTCGCTGTGAACTACCCCTTTATGGCCGGCGTGGCGATGGGGGGGGGGGGAGGGGGGCTGATGGTGGTGCTTTTCGCGGCACCACATGGGTAGAGTCTGACGTCTATCACTGGCAATTAGGAATTACAAGCTAACGAAGCAAGCCTTATGTAAAAGTTGTGTACAAATCCTCTGAGCGTATTGCGAAGTAATTCTACCGGGCAAACAGGCAACTTTTCACAGCAAATGCACCTGCGTCAAAACGATGTCGATAAAAAAAAATGAGGTGGCGCCCAATGCTGCTGGCCGAGCACGCACCTATGACTGCTCACGTTCCTGACGGAATAATGCGAGTATCATCGGGAAATAAATAAACTGGAAATCACGCCTGTATCTCGAATCGCTCGAAACACAATCAGCAAGGCAGACACTGAGTCGCCATGCCGTATAGTCTGTCTCACACTTAAGGAAAATCTTAAAGCGCATGGCATTGAGCTGTGGCCATCACTGCAGTCGCGCGCAGACAGCAGTGCCACGTGGTGGTGAGCTGCAGTGGTGCACGCAGTGCATATTGTCGCGTAGAGTTTCCTAAGATTATTTAGAGTTGACACTGGCGCTGCAATCTTTCAGCGGCCATGGAAACGAGGGGTAGTACACGGATTTGCCGAACGGCGCATTCTTGCGTTGCACCGCAGGTGTTGGAGCGGTGCCAAGTAAGTCAAGCCGCAACTGCGCGTTGATGTGATTAACGCTCTCCTGCAGCAGCTGCCAGACCCTCACCCGATCGCGACACACTTCTTTCTTGCGCCACCCTCTCCACCACCTGCAACGCTCGACCACACGTCGTGGATGAAACTATCGTGTCTATGCGTTTTAAACAAACGTTTACTTGAGCAAACACTGCCCCGAGTTTCACTTCAAACCGTTCCAGCTACCGTGTCGACGGCCGTTTCAACTGGGTCAACGCCGTGCGCACCACAGCTGCTTCGCCACAGGGCTCCCTTCAGGGAGATGGTCCATAATGTGGTTGCCGTGCTTTTGTTAGACCTCGAAGAAAAGAACAAGCCCTTTGGAACTGGGTGACCCCAATTGAAATACTAAGCCTAAATGATTAAAGTGAAGTGCAACTCCTGAATATTTGCCGATTGTTGTTTCATGATAAAGCGTATTCGCAAGTTTTTTAGCGCGCGAACGTAGCAAAACAAGAACATGGTTGACAGAAATAGCGCTGAATGTCCACGCACTCAAAGAACTTGCAAATATGACCCCGCACTGACAAGCCCAAGCTTCCACTCTTGTGATAAAGCAGTTTCAAGCCATAATTCCCATGCACCCTGAAACGTCATGCGTGTGGCAGTGCCAGAGTTTCCTCATATATATATATATATATATATATATATATATATATATATATATATATATATAAAGAGAGAGAGAGATATGAAAATATGTATTGTCTGGCAGCCTATCGATTTCAGCTTTGCTGCGGGAATTTGGTCAATAATCTGTACTAAACTTTGTGCTATGCCAACCTATCAGCCTTCATTGATAATAATCGGATTCTAGAAACTGTATTTGACCCCACACGCTGCTTGCTCTTTCGAAACGTCGTGGTACTGAGCAACGTTTATAGAAGCTGTTCAGTTGGCAAAGTCTCCGCTGAAGTCTAGAACACTGTACCTCCGCCATGCACCGATAGTGGCGCCAAATATACTTCCGGTCCAGGTGCAGCTACTCAGTAACAGGCTCCTTGTAGCAGATGACGAAGTGCAAGCGAACGTCGCGCTTGCAGCTGCTATATCTGCGCGAATATTGGAATGCTTGAAAACGTAAGGCCGACAACGACTAGTATTCCTTTCTGGTGATATTGCAGGTTTAATACATTAGTAGCATTGTCTGAAAGCGTGTTATGTGATGTTATTTGTGGCGCATACTATTGCAGGTGCCCGATGATCGGTGGATACTGCGGTTCTCATCAAGTTCAGAGCGACATGCATTGGTGTCGTTCATTGTCTCAGCGACCAGCTGTTGTGGCAGCACTTTTAATGAGTCACATAAAAAACAGCGCCAATAACGAAGGACAAGAAAAGAAGGAGGCAGACAGCGGCACTGACTTACAACGAGATTTATTTGCTAGAACCGCACAAAATATACTTGAGCAGTATCTGACAAAAAAAGAGAAGAAATACAAAACAAAGAAAACAGAGTTTACCTAACAACCACGTAATCATCGTCATAACGCACCATGAACAACACGTGTGCCAACGTTCTGAAGAAAATCTATTTCTTTTTGTGATAGCGCAATCGAAGGCCTCTTGACACATACACTGCTTAGCCTTTCTATTTCTGCATCCTCACAAATTTCACGTATCATCTGATCCCGATGACGCATAATGACGGTACAATGCTGAAAATCGGGGACACAACCGCAGTCGCTGCAATGAATGCTGAGGTGCCCCGAAACAGTAGAGGAGACGTCGTCGCACAATGTGAATAGCGTAACGAGTGGGGCGTCCGATGCTCCAACCCATTACTAAAGCTTGTTCTTGTTCCCCTATTAACTGTGACACATACCCACTTCAGCTGTAATTACTCGTCGTCGTCAGCCACTGCATGAACTTTTGGTACGGTATTCATTGCAAGTCTTTAGCAAATACCATGCTTTTCAGAATAATGACGAAAAATAGCATAGCGAAAGCCGACCTATACTACCCAAAAGTTTATTATTGATGTTCTTGTGGGTGTCAAACAAGTGTGCTTACAGTAGTTACCGAATGAGTATTTTGAAAAAGGCTCTAAAAAGCCACTCTTCCAGCTTTTAGCTGTGACTGTGCTGCGCCTTCCGCGCAGGCCTGGCGTTTGTGTTTTTTTAACGAAAATATAAAAAAAAACGTTTGATTCGGACCAGCTTCTGATTAAACAGTGAACAGAGTGAAACGAAAAGGCGAGATGAGGACAGGACACGCGCTCTACTCGCAAATGAAGTTTTTATTATTAAAAAAAACGTCAATTACATGCAGCCAGAATTGCCAAACAAAACTTGTGATGTCAATGTCTTGAAATATTTCCGTAGCATAGTCGTGACCTCGATTGACATCTCGCGGCCAAGGTGGCGTTGGCAAGCTCGTAGTTTGGCAAGACGTTGAGGTTATTCGGTTGTCCTTGAAACTAGTGCAAAGTGCGCATGACGGCCGGCGTGAAACAACTCGATATGCGGAGCTTCTTCACTCGTGGTCACTGCGGCCGTCAAGGACCTCGTCAGAGATCGCCGTGCACGAAGACTTCAATCGAGATCGATGAGGAGACTGCCTTGGGGATTCATCTCTGAACATGCATGCAGCGCCTGCATAAAGAAAAAGAAGGGTGCTTTAGGTTTTTTAGCGTAATTAGGGGAGATATTTTGCTTACACAAACCACCCTGATATATTTAAAATATGAAAGCATAAACCTAGTCATGGCAGTGCGATGTGGGAGGTACTGTACTTACGAAAATGAATGTAAACATGGTTCAGTGCTGGGTTAGTTAGGGTCAATGAATCGCTGCATGAAGACGTACGCACTTTTGAATAGCGACTACACAAAAAAACGGATACTTTCCACCCCGTTTGCACACTATGTACACATAGTTTTCATTGATGTCACTGTGCTCACCACGTGGAGTACCAGCTGGTTGAGATGCTGCGTCAACTCGTACTCTAATACCTATAGCAAAAAAACCGTGACATCCAATTAGTACCGGTGCTCCCTCGTGTTCCCTTTTGGCGCGGTTGGCGAACCGAAAAAAAAAACGAGGAAAGCACAAAAGAATGCGGTGCCCGAACAACTGTTGGGTCGTCCTCCAATGTTTACTGTGCTCTAAAAACGTTGTCCTCCCCCTGTACTGGCAATCTTTAATGTAATGGGAAATCACATTGACTGCCATTTTGAGGTACCCAGCCCAAAGAACCTGTCTCTGACGTCACGTGCACAATGTATACATCTTTTCACAGGCGACAAAAAACAACGCCGCCATGTTGGGCTGCATGCGGTAGTACAAAGGCTGAAGTGGCAGCCTCGGCAGAGCATTTTCGGGAGGTCAGGCTAATTTTCGAAGCCCAGAAAGCACTACAGTGGCACCCAGGGATCAGTTCTTGAAACGCTCTACACAGTGTCTCGAACAAATGTTTGCTGTCCATAGAATTACTACAAAATAACAATTTGCGTTGCAATCTAAAATCTACATCCACTGACATCAAGAAACTGGCATACCTAACACATGCACTACCGAAGCTCGAGTACGCGTCGTACATTTGGAAACCATCGCAATCACATGTTGCAGATGAAATCGAAGCAGTGAAAAACCGCGCAGCGCTTTTTATATCATCTCAATACTCATCATTCATTACTAGAAATGTCTTTAAATGCATCCTATCACTTCCAGTTCTTGATTCACGCCACCTAATTGCTCGTCTTTGCCTGCTCCACTGCTTATTTTATCAGTCACCTAGAAGATATACGCTTCTTACTCCAACGGTACGAACATCATCGAGATTGGCCCGCACATGTCCCTTTGCACACATGACTGGTCGCACAGCGACAATGAATAACTGTTTTTTTTTTCACATGCAATCACCTTTTGGAACACGCTCATGCCATTGCTTCCAGCTCAGATCGAGGAAAATTCGCGAGGAACTAACCTGCCGTTTTGTTCAACAATAGTTGCCTACCACAGCATGATGAATTCTCTCGTGTACGCAATGCTACACTTGTTTCTCTTTTCCTCTATTTTTGTTACTCATTACAGTTATTTTACTTTTGCGACACTTGTGCATATTCCAATTTTTTCTCATATGCGCCCACCAAAGGATAATAAATTTTTCCTGATGTACGTACCCAATGCTACATTTATTTTGTTCGGCGAACTGTGGAAGCAAGCACGAATATCTCGTGCTTGCTTCCACACTTCGCCGAAGACGCAAGGCTAACTTCGTTGAGGTTCGATATATTCCTTTTCGAACTATCACTTCACATGGCCTGACACTTCAAAATTTCGTCCATAACTAAAACGGAGAGTTTGAAGTGCCGTACCTCGAAGGTATGAGTCGCGCATTGTCCGGACACTAAGTGGTTCACAATGGCCGCAGACAGCTGCGGTGCCACATTCCTGGTCACCACGGCCCCTTCTCCCCAACCTCCCTGAAAAAAAAACTCAGAGGATGCAGTTTTCACGCCCACGATAACAAAAAAAAAAGCGGAGAGAAGAATGAAGTTTAAGCCTGCTTTCACCGCGCCTAATCCGTGTTGTGTGAAGATTATCAATTCGGAGAAACTGGATTTCGTAGGCTATTTTCACGATCACGATTGTATTGTTCCAGAGTTCTCTTTCTGTGTGATGCTCGTCACGAAGACGTTATACAGGGGTTTTATAACAGTGGTCCCGATGGCCAGAGCAAGCACAGTTGCTACCAAAGTGTAACATCACCCCTCCCTCCTCTGAAGGGGAGAAAACGGGAGTTTGAAAACACAGTGATCGCAGAGGCTACTATGAAAAATGCTGCGTGGTAACTCTTTGCCATTACCAATTTTTATGTGTCAAGACTCTCAGTAGAGAGGCCCATAAATTTGTGCTTAATGAGTTTGACTTTGTGAAACGTGAAATTGCTGAATGCCACCCGCTGGCGTCAGTTAGCATCATATTGTCCAAGTTTTCTTCCTTGCATTTTTGGAGGGATACTTATAATTGACACGCTTCAGAAAGTATACTAACTTACGGACTTTTTTTGGCAATGAAGCTAATGAAAGGAAGGCTACAGAGCCAAAGCGGATGTGTGCCACCACGGATAAAATCGCAACATATCCGCGGAGTGAATGATGATGAGTGGGGCGAAGCATCCGTCCATGCGTCCATCCGTATGTTTTCCTGTCTGTCGAACAGCGCGAGGCACCGCGGCTATCCGCGCCCGCCGTTCATGCCCCTCCAACGATGCGACACGTCCACGCCAATCGGAGATAGTGGTATCGTGCCATAAAAAATATTCTCACTTAACTGCAGTTTGTATGTACCTCTATGAGACAGCGTTGTTTATTATACTATTCTGAGATACGGCTGGTTATGCCTGACGCGGGACAAGGTCGGACTAAGAGGAATTGCGCTCCTAAGACATTCTCTGCGGGAATAGAGCCCACCCTTCCTTTATGGCACTTGGCTTCCCTAATAGCTCATTCGCTTCCCTGTCAATACAACCAGCACACAGCACAGGGAACTTCAATGCGTGGAGCCACGTCATGGTGGTCTTCCCTTCAGGGAGCCAAGTTTCAATGGCGTTATCAATCTTTTCTGTTCTTGACCAGAACCGGTCCCTTGACAGCTTTGTTAGCTCTTGGCTGGAGGGAATCAGTGTCTTTCGGGAAGCTCTCTTCTTGGAATGCATCGACAAGCAGTCGCTTCTTCTGCAGTCGCTTCTTCTGCAGTCACCCGAGAAAAAATCCCTAAGGCCCTGGTCGTCATAACAAAAGAGAATGGGAAGGGTGGTGCACCTGAAGTCGGGGGTCGCACATGTGGTTTTCCGAACAGCTCTGATTGGACAACAGTATGCGACACAAACATTTGGGCACACTGAAAAATCAAAGTTCTTTCAGTTTTCAAAGAGACTTGGGAGTGTGTTTGCTGAGCCTTCTTTGCCCGGTGAACCATGGATTTCAACTGGAGGCCGACGTTATTTGACGTAAGTCACACGAATTTTCAAATGCGATGCCTTTCATTAGATAGTTTCTAGGTTCACAAACCAGATATTCACTACATTATGTAATTTGCCAAAACTTCTCGCGAAAATCATATATATGGGCAGTTTTTCGTAGCTTTCTTGCAATACTTCACTTCTACATTGCAAATGTTGAGACCACTTAGTGCGTGTAGAACGAACTATGTGAAGGAAATCCATTATTAACTTCATTTAAGTATCAACGACCAGGCAACGAGGCACGCACGCAAGTCAGTGAAATTTTACGTCAACGCGTGCGCCCTATAATCTTTCTTTTTATAATGCGACCTTCCCTCACCCTTAAGACTTAACATTTTTTGTGCTTGTGTGTAACACTAGGAGCAGTGTTCTGTGCAAAGTGAGGCAGTGCTTGGTGCAATTTGTTAGGTTTCCTGATGTTGTAGCTTCTCGTGTCACTGTGGCAAAGGCCAGCTTGCAGACGTTGACGGAAGTGTTCCGACTATAAACCTACGCATGTAGGGTTACAGCAGTGCATCCTCTGGTACACGTGATCGGTTTCATGTTCAGAGGACAACCGGCGTAACGGGTACCTGAACCCAGTCTCTTAATCACGTAGTTTGGATCTCTGGTGCTGCGATCTTCGCAAGCCGTGTAATTTGGGGGTTTCGTACATGGAAATAAGCCCTTGACGTTAACGACTGAAATCATCTAAGATGCACTGAAAGTAAATGTATGTTTAGGTCTGACTAGAATGCCGCACCAGGCATGAACACCCTTCAGTCGAATGCTCTGCTCGCGTTGTTTGCACCATTTTCGTTGCCCTGTGGAAATATGTGCATCGGCCAGTATGAAAGAAGTGTCAGTGTGTGTACTCCCTAGGTTGGTGATTAAGTGCAAAAAAAAAAAAGAGGACGAGTATGCGCATCTCGTCAAGCGCATTTCTGCATGTGGGTGTAAACCACAGCGCAATAAAGGTTGCGGGGTGTGAAGCGGCTTTCCGAAACACTGGGATACTGGCCAAACTGAGCAAACACATTTCATCACTTCTGACTTTAGAAACATTTTTTATCAAAAAGATCGTTGGTTCATTCAGAATCAGTACTGTGGATAATGCGTTGCAAGTAATGCCATGACCAGTAACACTTATTTTTTCTGGTAACTGAATTACGTATTCGCTACAATGTCGGAACGGTAAACGGTGAAGGTGCTTTCGTTGATTTTTTTTTGGTAACGTTAATCCTACGTTTTCATCTCGTAAGCTACAATTTCCTAGTGCTCACGCCGACGAATTCTGTTTGTCGCAGCAATGAACTTCTGTAGGCTTGCCAAGCACGCGCACAGACAGCACGTGAGCAATTGCTTTTTTTTTCAAGAAATATTCGGTAGAAACTTTCTTGAAAGCGACCCGACTTCTTGCAGGGAGAGTAGGGTCATCGTCCCACAAAGCCTGAACGTGACCACTATTTACAACGCTTCAAGGCATTCTAAGGCATTCTTGCATAGCTAACATGCACAACGTATGTCACAATGTCTCGGTGATTTCAGTACGAGTTCACCTATAAAAGGCTGGAAGTGGCTTGTCCTTGTGACATGTATACAATAAAGAAACGCGCTCTTTTACAGCAGTGGTGGACATTTGAAAAAAAGAACGGTGCGCGATGTCTTCGTGCTTACCTCGTTTTTTTGTTTTTTTACTCTTTCAACGTATTCATTATACAACAAAAGGTCTATTCCTAGTTATTGCACTAGCAATGCTGTCACTTGTTTGGTGGAACATAAAACACCACTGTGCTCCCGAGAAAGTCTCGGAACACAGCTGTGTCAGAACAAGCAAGTTCTCTCAATCTCAACAGTAAACTATCGCCAAAACAATGTCCTTACCCCGTTGAGAAGGAGATAAGTTACGTTTAGAACATGGACGAAGCCAGGAGCGGGTACCCTGAGATTCCGTTGTTTAAACAAAAAACAGCAATGAAAATACTTTTTCTTTAAATAGACAATATTCAGCAAGCACCCGTTCAAAATAAAAATAAATAAATCTTAGCTACGAAGTTCCTTTGGACCATTCATTGCTTGTGCAGGCAGAGAGCATTAATTGACACCAGATCTGGGTCCTCCCTTTTTACTGAATCACGCTATACTCGGCAGTAACTGACAAGTCGGCCTTCGGGAGGCATTCAAAAAATTTGAATAGGTTAGCAAAATTGATAATGCCGAGCGCCTTCTTTGTACCTGCTTTTGTGCATGAACTTACGTGCGTGCACTATGCACAACCTAAATGCGTGCTCTGCTTAGGTCGAGTCCTACCCGATACTGCGGGACATTGCCCGCTGGTCAGAAAGTGCGCCAAGTGGACGGGCCGCGTTTTTCGACAGCAACGGGGCCCACCAGAACATCGATCATGATGCTGGGGGGCTCTCATCTCAGAACCACTGGCTATCCGTGTTCCCCGTACAAGGTCAGGATCACCGGACTTGCGACTACATCCAACTTGCTGGCGTCAGTGGACAGGTGCGTACTGCACAGGCTTAATAGTTTCATTCCACGACAAATGTACCGTAGACCCATTTAGTCGACCGTGACAAGAATAAGTATGCCGGATGCGCAGTGATTCTACGGTGTTGCATGAGCATTTTGGTTTAAACCAATGGTTAGAAAAAGCGTAGTTTCTACCTCTTTCTTGGAAACCTTATGACAGGAGAGTAAAACATGTCTTCACAGAGATAGTAGGGAGTTTTAGTGCTGGGTACCCAAGCAGCTTGCGTACGCAGGACGTTGGAGCGGCGGTATTGCGCATACGCGAAACCCCAAACAGATGCGTCGCAAGATGGCTGGGCCGATCGGGCCATGCGTCCGCGCGGTCCACCTTCGCAAGAACTCACGGTATCTGCACTGCAGATACTCTAGCCATCGAGTTAAAATAAGCCAAAGTGGGAGCACTTATGGCGATTACACGGTTTCAGCCAGATTTCCTAAGCTAGAATGGCCTGGAACATAGAAACTAAAAAAACATATGCCAGCCCCCGACCAGCTGAATAGGTGGTGCCATCTAGCGCGGCCATAGTGAAACAGACAACTACAACTTTGTTATTGCAGAAACATTGTGCATTGTACATCTGGTGCAAAAACTGCGCAGCAACAATACTACAAATGAGTAACCTTTTTATTCATTTTCGCCACAAAAACATTACGCGTAAGCTAACATGTTCATGACTACGTTTGCACGAAGTGTCACAAGATTTCGACACTGTCGTTACAGTAACCTTGTATTTTTCACTTTTTTGCGTATACAAAATTACTGTACACAATAAAAAAGTGTACTCAGGGGCGGCGCCAGGGGGGGGGCAAAGGTGGGCTGGAGCCTCCCCAAAATTCTCGCCTGCCCCCCCCTATGCCCACCCAAGTGCCCGGAAGCATATATTGAAAACCTAGTAGGAGCAGAGCTACCTTGCCCCCCCCCCCCCGGAGGAACTCACTTTTCGTGGTTGCCCCCCTCCCCAATAAAAACATCCTGGCGCCGCCCCTGAGTGTACTGATCACTATGAATGTTTAATTTAATATTTTAAAATATAAAAATACTTAAATAATACTTACGCGACAAGACGCTATGGTGCTGCGAGCGCGTGTGGACTTCGTGCGGCTTGCGTTTGCGTGCGTGCCACCGTGGCGCCAACTAAAAGGCATTCCGGTTGGGTATGGGTTGGGCACGCAACGCCGCGCGCTCCCAAGCCCGCATCGCCCCAAGAGAATGCGCACCCAGCACAAAAACTCCCTAGTTTTGAGCATTTCTTGTGCATCGTTCCGCCACAATAGCGAATGAATAAGTGCTACAGCAACAAATTGTGAAGTCAGGCAAAGAACTGCAAGCAGCTCGAAACTTGCATAGCGCATCTCAAGAAGAAAGCCCGCACCAATCGAGCGTACACAAGACGAGCGCGGACACCTAGTTTTCACAGTTCGACACCTAAAGCGCGCTCTTTAAACAGGAAACAAAAAGACTTACGAAACGAACGCACAAGTATACTACAAAGGACAAGAGCAAACAACTGCAAATATTCTTACTTCTGAGCAGTGTGCACCTTTCGTAAACACGGCGGCAGCAGCAAGCGAAGTGACTTCTGCGTCCTCCAGAATCACGAGTCTGATAAGCGCGGGCTCCGGACAGATCACGCTCGTGGAGGCGACGCTCAACGACACGCGACAAACTTAGCGCGCCAAACAACACAACACGAGCATGTCACGCCAACTCGCTACTGATGACGAAAACCCGTCAAAGTTAAAGAGCTGTGAGGACCGCCAAACGATATATGATGTATATAAATGGTTTGCCTCTAGTAACGTGACAGCGTAGGCTACGTGGCCAAATGGTTAGCGCCGCACGTTGCGCAACGTGAGGTCACTGCTTCGATGTCCCGCAAACGAACCTCAACTTCTCGTTTTTTAAACCGGTGGACCACGTCATACAACACTTTCGTGTTGAAGGAGGATATGATTGACGAAGTTATCGTATGCAGCGACCAAAAATGGCATATCTTTGCGATAATGGCTGCAGTAATAATAACTGTGCAGTCAAGCTCTAAAGACTAGATCTTACCACTGAAATTCTCGCTTAAGTTCATTGAAGCTTGTGGGCTAGTCGTCGCCACTTTGCGCAGTCACGCTGTAGCTGACGAAAGCTGGGGAAAAGTATATTTTGCAACGCAGTGTCGACAAGTTCCGATGGCTGCTTTAATCATTCATGTGTACGTGCATTTCTATTTATTTTTTTGCAATTGATACTCTTATTTTCGAAGAGGTAGCTGAGAAGTTTCACCTAAGCGTACGTTGCTCAGGTCGGGTATTATCCAATGTGGCGGTACGGGAATCCCGGTTTGGGAGGCTCGCCAGGCCCACACACCATTCCATCCGAGGGTGATGGACACCAGGATCACAGCAACCACGACCATGAGGTTTCCCCATACCAGTTGATGTCCTCCGCTCAGTTCCAACACCAACAGCAGCAACAGATGCAGGAGCGCGACCAGCAGCCGGCCTCCCATTACATGGAGTCTTGGTTCACTTCCCAGGTACGTAAGGTCGGCAGTAACTACAAAGTGAGCCTTCGGGAGGCATTGAACGTTTCATTAGGTTAGCACCGTACCGAGCGCTTTTCTTGTTTCTGCTTTTGCGCATTAATTTTCGTGTCTGTGTGTGTGTTCCTCTGTGTGTATCGTATAATCCTACGATACACACAGTTACAATGTTATAAACTAACAGCACGTATGAAAGAACTATAAATCTCACCAATTTAAAACTGTAAATATGTGATTTTGTAGTTTTTTCTTCTTCTTTATTTGTAACAATCAAGTGGAAATGGATAGCACTCGCAAAGAAACGGTGACAAAAACTCATTCGTTTAGTTTCTACTTCAATAAAAAAAAAAGGTCAGCTTTGATTGTTGAGTTAGTGGTCCAGAAACTTTTACCTTTCTGGAATGGAAGTACTTATCCTGAAATTAAATCACGTTTCACATGGGCTTAGCGCACTTCAATTTACCCGCCTCAAGCAGAACGTTTCACGTCATCACCGTTGCCGTGCACAACATTGTTCCGCTTTATTGCACGGCCGCCGGCACTAGTATCGCAGCAGAACGAAAGCAGCGGAAGCCACAGAAGCAACAACGACCATTGAGCACTCTCCTGCCATTGGCTCCGTGATGGCCGACGTTCTTCCTTCAACTGAGCGTAACTAAATGGCACAACCTGTACAGTTTAGGCAGGCAAAAATTTAACTTTCCAACCACTCACGTCCGATGGTTCGTTTTCCCATGAATCAAACAGAACCAATCGAGCATCATTTTATTACGCCTCTTAATGCACGGAGTTAGGGCTCTTTTCTTAGTGCAGCTACTACGATTACTAGTGTATAATCGTAATTTTACTACTGTAGCGCATGTGTTCTCGTATATTTACCTTATATTCTCGGTAATTAGTACACTGCTGTTAATAATACTGTCGTTTTAATCGTTTTCATGCATTGAGTTTTGACTCTGAAGTAGATATTCATTTGACTTTCGTGTCCTTTCAACATGCAACTGTACACTATCTGATAAATACGTGCTGTGTTTAGGTCGAGACCAACCCACGTGACATTCCCCACGTGTCAGAAAGTGTGCCAAGTGGACAAGCCCCTTTTGTCGACACCAGTTGGCACAGCCAAAGCATTGATCGTGAGACCGAAGGGCTTTCTCCTCAGGGCCATGCGCTCTCCCAGTTCCCTCAACCAGGCCAATGGGGTCACCGGACCTACGACAACGTCCAACAAGTTGGCGTCAGTGGACGGGTACGTACTGAACAGGTATTGAAGATTAATTTCATGCAAATGCACTCTGCTTATATTTGCTCAAACGCGGTAATATTTCTTGCCCAAGTGTATCGGAGACGCACTGGTGCCCCATTGTTACATGCATATTGATAATCGAATGAATGTTCAGAAAAAGAGGATGCGGCTCACAGGGGTATCACCATCGTATGCAGCGACAAAATGAGATGTATCTTTTTTGATAAGAAGACAAAACAACGATAGTGCCTGCACGGTCATGCTTTGAAGACTGAATCTGTCCACTCGAATTCTCCCTTAATTCGATTTCTAAGAAGGAAGGTATGGCTGGTAGCCTGGTTGTTACCACTTTCGCAATCAGGCTATAGGAGATATTTATTTTCCCGGCCTGCCAGGTGGCGACAAGTTGCTACTTCCGGCCGCCATTGCTGTGGTATCTCAGTTGGTTTGTGGTATAGTGTACGACAGTAGGAGGTGGGGCTGTCACTGTCTCGTGCTTGGAGACGTGTTTATTTTTCTTTAAAACTTCACTTTTCCTGGCACAATGGCAAACTGTGCTGCCTAAAGATGCAGTTTCCGCTCGCAAAAGCGCTTTCGGAAAACTCAGTTAGATGACACTTTCTCATAAAAAGTCACAGTCGTGCCTCAGAAGCCGGAGCGATTCCGTTTACCAGCGAGTATTAACAACTCACCAGTACGCACACGTGAACAAAAGGAATGCTGAAACGAATCTGCGGAAGGAATACATGAATATTAGTGCCCCGACACTTAGATGTTACGATAACAGAATGCTTGCTGGGTGACTGAACAATCGACGCTATTTTTACGCCGCTGCCGATGGGAAATGCGTAGTAAAATGTTGTCTGACTGAGGCTAATATTTTTTAACTACTGCGGGATCACTGCGGGACACAACGTCAATAATTGAGCAAGTGTGATGAGACTGAACGTTAGAACTTTTAAAGTACTGTACAACCACACTGTTACATATGCCACGACGCAGTCATGAAAATGTTCAAGCTAAACAGTTCCACGTACGCATGCTTTGCTCAGGTCGGGTACTATCCACTGTGGCAGTACGGGAATCCCGGTTTGGGAGGTTTGCCACGCCCAGAGACCATTCCATACGAGGGTGCCGAACACCAGGATCACAGCAACCACCACAACGAGGTTTCCCCACACCAGTTGATGCCCTCTGCGCTGTTCCAACAACAGCAGCAGCAACAGATGCCGGACCGGGAACAACAGCCGGCCCCCCATGACACGGAGTCTGAATTCACATCCCAGGTACGTAAGGTCGGCAGAAACTACAAAGTCAGCCTTCGAAAGACGTTCAAAGCTTTCCATTACTTTATGAAGAGTGACTATACCGAGTGCTCTCTTTGTTCCCGCTTTTGTGCGTGAAATTTCGTATGTGTGTATTTCTCTGTGTGTATTTTATATTGCGATCTTTTTGAAGCCTTAACCATTCACCATCTCGTATATACGTGCTCTGCCCAGGTCGAGTCCTACCCGCCACAGCGTGACATTTCTGGCGTGACCGACAGTGTGCCAAGTGAAGAAACTTCTTTCGTCGATATCGATGGGCCCCCCGAGAACATCGATGAGGAGACAGGAGTTTCTGGACAGAATACCGAATTTTTCAGGCCCTGGGAGTAAAAGGAGAGGCGCTCACGTTTTCGGAACGTCTCCCCCTCTAGCCGTCGCTTAGTTCATGACCTGTGGAGTGTATATTCGGTTACCTGTATATTTCTCTATTAAACTTGTGTGTGAGAGTAATCCGCCAATAATAGGAATTTGACGTTGGCTTCTTGTCTTATTGCTATAGTGAATATGCGGTGATATCGCGCGCCATAACTTAGTGCAATGCCCAATTTTCTGAAACAATGTTTCCACGTGGCGAATTTCTGTTCGTATCAACAAGCAAACACTAACATGATTTTGGCAAGTAAGTTTCCATGTTTAGAGCAAGCGGTGGCGCCGCCCAGACATCGGCTGGTAGAGGCAACGTTTGTAGATATAATTTCTGAGTTTCCGAACTCCTCCTTTCGAGGCGAGGACCATTTGCTCATAGGGAGTGTGGTGGCGCTGCAGTCTAACTTTGTGCCAAAAGTGTCCAAAAGTAACCCGCTACTCTCCGCTGGCTTCAATGCCGCTGCAGTTTCGTGCGTTCCGTGCCGGTGTTCGGTGTTGCTATTTTCTTGTGCATTTTTCTTTGCTTTCTGTTCACGTGGCATGCTTCCACAATCTTCTAAAGACCATTCGACGCATACACTCCCAAAGTCACTCAGACATCTACGTCGTAGGAAACTCTACGATTGTTGTCTCACCGCAGGCACATAGACCACTTGTTGGCGCACCGAGGGTGTAGTACGTCACACGCTATTTTCCACTGTGGCTTCTATCCCGTGCGCCGTAGCTAAACCCTTCCGGACATCGTAACACTTTGTTTTGTACTTGAGTGCCAGCCAGTGTTGCCCGTATCGTGGCAACACTGGCTGTACAGTACTACCACTATACTTGGCTGGATGATATGCAGAAAAACACGAAATTTCACATTAGCCTAATGTACCACTACTAGTTCCAATGTAGAACGAGTGAAACTAGCTCGGGTACATAAAAGTGATACTGCAGAAACAAAACACGTACTTCAGAACGCGCGCCATGAATTTTTCTGATACTTTTCAGTATTTTGCTTTTCCGCATTTTGTCTCTTAGGCATTTCAATTTTAAGGTTTTTAAGGCGCCTTTCGATATTTCATAGTTTTCGTAGAGACCCAACCTCTCAGTTTTTTTTTTACTGGAAGTGAGAATTTAGAGATTTGAGCAGTTCGGGACACATGCGTATGATACCGGAAACAAGCTTGCTAAATAAATAAAAGATCACTGCGATTTAGCTGGCAGTGAAGAGGTGCAGATGATAATAATCCAAAAGTGTTCGAACCAATGTAGTTCAGCAGTCACTTCTGGTGAAGCTATGGTTATAAATGCTTAAAAATTCATTCTGGACTCTTCCAATGATAATATTATTATTCTTATCCGCCTGCTTCAGCCCCTCTTTCCCCTACTGTCACTGCTTCATGTATTTGTGAATGGGACGACACACTAATTAGTCCCTTTGTTACCTAGGAATTATGTAGCCTCATTACTTCAAGTGAGGTTACTACATCTAGTGCAGCTGTTGATTTCAGCGGGTGTTAGAAAACACGTCCCCGGATAATACGTCCCCGTAACAAATGGCCCCTCTAGCACGGCTGTCTAGGAAAAAGGCCTAGAGCGAAAAATTAACCAAGAAGCTAATAAACTGAAATCTTTATTCAATACTCTATATAAAATTTTTATTCGACACTTATTAAAACGCCTGCGCATCCATTACGTTTAGCAACACGGCGGCGGATACCCAAGGAGCACCTTTTTCTCTTTACATGTAACCACCCACGCACAGAATTTTGCATCCTTTGTTCTATTTGATTACTCCATTCCACACATAAGTACCGCCACAGAGCAAGTATCGATTGAGCTCCCGAAATCGAACCATTAACTGCAGATCGACGGTGCGACCAAGCAGCGGCTTCGGATGAAATGCCTGGGCGCTGAACTGCCACCCCCGTTAAGTCTTTTTCAGGCGCGTGCATAGCTGGATTGCATTTATCTGCAATGTGTATTGTATGTGACTTCTAACATTACACTTATGCTGAAAAGTTGGGACAGTCGGTATGTCAATATGGTGCTTTATCAATAAACTTTCAGTAAACTGCTGTCTTCGCGCGCATCTTTTTTTTTGAGAAATGAAGAATTGTTGACTGAAAGGCGAAACGTCAGTTCAATGATGTCCATGTGTTGGGCACGCTTTTTTCCGACAACGCAAATGGCGACATTTTTAAATGCGAAGCGTTTCTTAGCGAACTTCAACGACTTTGAGCGTATTTATCTATCTATAGCCGCCTACGCCTTTTAGCTCTCCTGGCCGTTTCGATAATGCTATAAATACCAAACTTGGTATGGCATAACAAGCCTGTATGAAGAACGTATTTGGCTAGTTATAACATGAAAATCATGAAATGTATGTTATGAATGTCATAATTTACATTTCATGGTCTTGCTGTTCTTACGGTCGTTTCGTTAACATGACATGTTGTAAAACCGGTGTGGTATGACATGATTGCATGGCGAACACAAGCGACAGACCCTAACATGAAAATCATGGCATGCGTGTCATGTATCAACATGGCTAAATGCCGCACTCATGAAGCGCTCTCTACCATTTCGCTAGCGTCACATATACCAAATTCGGTATTACGGTACGTGAATGGATGACAAAGGTATGCGACTGGTGCGAACATCATAATCATGAGATGCATCTCATGTAACAACATGACAAGCCAAGCTCATCATGCGCTAGCGGCCGTTTCGCTAGCTTCACATATGCCAAATTTTGTATCACGTGACGTCAATAGGTGATGAAGGTATGTGATTGGTGCAAACATCTTAATCATGAGACGCGTGTCATGTGAGAACATGACTACATGCCACAGTCAAGGCACCAATACACTTCGACGTGACACGGCGCGCGTGCGTGCCGGCGTTCATTGCGCCGCGTCCGGCCAGCGTTGCCCCGCCATGTGCCTGTACTGCCATGTACTCGCAAGCAAGCGCTGCCTTGGTTTAACGCAAGCGCGTTTCAGCGCGTACGGTGTCCCTCCGTCTCGAAAAGAAGCACACGCAGTGCTGTCTGGGTAACGCATTGGCGCCAAATGCAGCATGTCACATTTCGCGCCACGAAAGCTAAACGTCGTAGGCGTCTAGATAGATAGATAGATAGATAGATAGATAGATAGATAGATAGATAGATAGATAGATAGATAGATAGATAGATAGCATTTTTTCTAGAAATATTTTTTTCTGGGGACGCATCTTTCAGTGAGGTATCTTCCGGTGAGGTATCTTCCGGGGATGTTTTCTTTCGGAACCCAAGTTCAAGGCATCGATATAGAAGTGAAAGTGCCCCACCTACTTCACATCACACCTTTCTTACTCTTTCAATAACAACAAAAGTTTTAAGCAGTAAACGTATATCACGTGCGAGCTTATTTCTGGAGCAACACGACCTTGTTTGAATACGTTCGATTAGAGGATTTTTGCAAAGGCGAAGCGGATGGTTCACTGCTGTTTGTAGCTCTTTTTTATGGCATTGTAAGGATTGATTATATTATTACTTCATTATTGAGCATTCACAATTCAGGCAGTTCAAGCGCAATGAACGCGTAATGTCTAGATTTCATACGAAAACTGCGTTTTGAACACGTTTCTTTTGTTTTTTGAGAATGGGTAAGCTTGCCATGAAACAAGTAAAACTATTTTTTTGAAAAATAGCACAGTTTTAGCGAGGGTTGCGGTCATGAAGAAAAAAAGTGAGAAAGCACTAAAGTGTAGAAATACATGCGGTGCCCAAGTGCATATTATTCTTTCGTTTGTTATTGCTGTTCGAATAATTAGCTATCTAAGAACTTCTCCTGCCTTTAAATATCACTTGTTTTAGCGCGCCAGGGTTTCACAGACCACTGTTGTAACTTCGGTTTCGGACCACCCCGAGTGAGTCGGTACCGAGAGTGGCTTTCGTGTAAACATGACTGGCCAAGTTAGTATGTCAAATGACGTGCACTTCAGCGCCACGTTGACAACACCGTTCAATAAAGGCGTACTTTTATAGCGCATTTTGATACGTTGTAAATGTGAGTGACATTCAAAGAATGCAGGGAAGAAAGCATGAACAATGTATACGAGCTGACTGATGGGAGGCATAAGGAAGTGTTACCGTTTCACAACGTCCAGCTGGAAAAGCGCTAAGGTACCGTGCCTCAAAACTGAGTCTTTGAGCACAAAAAATTAGTAATGGAGAAGAGTGACCAAGCAGCATTCTTCGCAGTTCCCTCTGCGATCACATTTTTTTTCCATATTCCGTTTTTTTTTTGCTCTTCTTTAGTAGGAGGCGGGTCGGGGAGATAGAATGCTGGCACCAGTGGTAGCTCTGCTTGCTGTGGCCATTACCACCACAATAAAACCACCTGCACAATGTCTTCCTCACTGGTCCCGCACCGAAAGCGAAGTAATCTGGAACACGACAACAATGACCCTGAAAATCGCCTTGGTACAAAAACCAGGTTCTCTAAATTGTACAAAACGGATTAGGCACGGTGAAAGCGCTTTCACACATTGATCTTGTCTCTGTTCTTTTTGCCATTGTGGACGCGAAAACTCCCGACGGGTTTCTTTTCAAAGAGAGGGGGAGAGGGAGTAGGGGTGACCAGGAATGTGGCACCGCAGCTGTCTACGGCCATTGTGAACCGCTTACTGTGCGAAAAATATGCCACTCATAGCTTCCAGGCACGTGACTTCAAAATCTTCGTCAGTTTTGGACGAGAAATCGAAGTGTGCGGCCACGTTCAGTACTAGGTCGAGGAGACAGGAAGATTTCGAATCTCTCAGGGTATTTCGCCGTGGATGGAAGGCTAACTATGGAAGCAAACTTGAGATCTTCGCCACTGAATGTAAGTAGCACATATTTGGAAAAGCAACGAGTCATGTGTCAATGTTTTCGACCAACATTTCGTTAATACTAGTTTCATCAAAACACCATCTCAAACGAAGACATATATCACCAAATCGTAAGGTTCAGCCAAACTGATGAAAATTTTGGGTTGCACACAGTTTCCGAAGCTTTCTTGCAATTATTCGCAATACTTTATCCTAAATATAGGGCCAATAGGTGACTACTTTTGAGTGATCCTTTCGGAACATAGTACCTGGCAGTTATTAGTGCTCGGTTACTTGTATAAGCATCTTTTGACTTGAGCATCAAAAACCCATCCCGTGACTAGTAGTCGGCAAAGAAGTGAGCGCGAATGAGTAATTATTCCCAAAATGATGAGGTAACGTAAGCGATTAACGTTCCCCACCGTTGCGCTATATATTACAATTAATTGAGTGCTTCTGTATTTCAAGCATAGAAAAATTAAGCACGGATATGTTTATCCCGCGACGCCGCTATGCCAGGTGTGTAAAAGTCGCGGGTAATCGGAATCATAATTTATTCGGTTGTTTGCAGTGTGCACGTAAACGTGACTATTTACAAGCTAGCAATGCCATTCCGGGCATTCTAGAGGTGTAACCAACTTTAGTAAAATGAACATTCGAGCTATTCTTTAAAGTAGAATGAATGGGAAATATTTTCCATCATTTCGTAAGAGTTCCATCACTTAATAAGATTCAATTTGCTGTTTCGAGGTTGTTCCAATTTATAATAACAATGCGTTACAGACGCTTGAAGATGCACCAGCCCATGGAGGAGATGACATGGACGTGGACTGGAGTGACGTCTTCAGCGAGCAGCAAGACCAAACGTTCGCTTTCCTGGTAGAGATGGACAATCGTCACGAGCAGAGTCTGTACTTGGAGCAAAGGCGCCAAGCCGACCTCTCAATGAACAGGTATTTATGATAAGATATTAAGCTACGGCGCTTGTTGTATTCCAACTACGTGTGTAGAAACAGAACAAACGTTGGTGGCCAATACTTGCGTCATTTTTTATCCTTCTTTACACCTTGAATATATAGAGCTACCAAGCTTAAGTGACATGTTTTACATATAAAGTCACAGTAGGCAGAAATGTTTATTTTGTACTAGATGCATATCTCAGGAACAGTTGTCTGCGGGAGTCTATACATACATCAATAGTATGTATAGACTTCCCAACAGTCGTCCGGTCACCGCGAGTTTTTTTTTTGTAACCTCCCCGCTTTCTTCTGTGTGCCAGCCGCGCCAAGTGGAAACACACACACAAAAAAAGCGAGTCACCGGTAGCAATAAGATGTCAGTCTCTCTTGTTTTGCGCGTTCGAGTGGGAGTTGACGCAGAATCAAAACAAGTCGGTACGGCAAGCGGCGCTCACGGAGACATCAATAAAAACAATGTGTACGTAGGGGGTAAAGAGTGGCGGATCTCCATGTGGTTCGTGTTATCATGGTTATTTGACTGAGGGTAACTCTTCATGCAGCCATTCATTAACCTTAACCCAGCAATAAAGGACCCTTTAGTCTGCATTTCATTACCTAGGAACAGTATTTCCTACAAAGCGGGATGGTGATGAAATTCACGTTTTTATATTTTAAGCATATCGGGGTTTGTCGAGTACGCGAAATGCATGCCCTAATTATACACAAAAAGCTAACATATCCTTGCCTTTTTCTTTATGCAGGCTGTCCATGCAAGCTCCGCTGGAGAGACGAATCGTGAAGGCAGCTCGCTCATCGGACTCAATTGAAGTCGTCGTGGACGGTGGTGCCTCCAGTTCTATCCCCGACGAAGTTTTCCACGACCGCTGTGACAACAATTCCTGCTCCACATACCGAGTTGTTCCATGCCGACCGTCATGCGTCCTCTTCTCTCGCTTCCTGGGCAACGGCAAAACCTCAACGTCTGACCGAGCGCCGCCTTTGCCGCGAGGTGGCAGTTTGTGTAATAGCCATGCTCTGTGAAACTTTCGATACAAGAACGTCCAACGTTTTTTCAGTTTTTTTTTGTGATGATGCTGGCTGCATATTAAGGACGTTTTTCAATAAAAACCTTTTTCGTGAGTGCAGTGCATGTCGTGTCGTCATCTCGTCTATTGTATTCATTCCAGGCTCTGCCCCTTTTTTCGTTTCATTCAGATCCCCGTGCCATTAGAAGGCGTCCTGAAGCTATGCACCTTTTTTGCTGTTGTTCTCGTTGAAAAAAAAAAAAAATGTGATGCTATTTTCGCGCCTGTACACGAAAGGTGTGCATACTAACAGGTACCTGAACTTCAAGTTCGTCTACTCTGACACTCATAAAAATTCAGTGGTTGTCCATGCGAATCGCACAAATCTGGAAGACCTGACCGGTCATGTCAGTGCACTTCGGGAAGTCGTTTCGTCGTGCGGTAACCCGAACATAGTCTGTTCTATCTCAGCCTGTCAGCGTCATACAGAAGGAACGCGCTCCTGTTCCTTACGTTCCAGAGATAAGCAAGACCTTATCACGCGTAATGCGTAGCTGCGACGCTGAATACGCTCGTGTGTACGTAAGTTAAGACCAATGGACGTCAGACTCTGGATTTTGGCGGACATGTGGCACCACCTGTCAACGCAGTTTTGAGTAGTGGAAAACCCGAATCCCTTGCACTGTTTGCTGCGAAACCAGGTGCTAATACAGCGTACCAAACAACGATTGAGCTGAATATGTGGAGTACTTGCGCACTGAACGCTAAGTAAAAAAGCTGCAAATTTCTTTCCACTAGTCAGACGCGTCACCGAACATCTGTGAAGTGCTTGATGAATCACTCGCCTGAACGACGGCGAAAACAAGAAAAGACGCAACAGCTCCACGCTCAACGAAAAAAGACTCCAGTTCGCGCTACCGTAGCGTTGTGAATTGCCACGGACGTAAATGACTTCAGCGTTACTGATTTCCGCAGCTTTCGCAAAGCAGAATGGCGAGGGCGCAAAATACAGGCCGTTACATACGTTTTGACCGCAGGGGCGCCTAATGCAAGTAGGCGTTTTGGTGTGTAGCGACACCACGAACCCGAGCTAACGAGGGAGTTTCGACTCCCTCCCACGCCTAGCCGTGCGTGGCTTTGCCGTGTCCGAGGAAAAGGGGATCCTGGGGGTTGAGCCGACGCTGGGTGATTGGACCGTTAAGGCCCCCCGGCAGAGGCAACACACCCCTTTGGCCCCGGCTTCACGTAGACGGCACCCCTGAGCTGACCCACCCAGGGGAATCGGCAGTCGCCTTTTCCTATCTCTCTCTCCCTACATCTTCGTCTTTATCTCTTACTATTTATCTGTCCTGTCTTCTACTCTCTTACGTTTACTTCCAAACTCCTGGCGGCTAGGGTTAACCCTGTGCAAATAGCCTAGCTTGGTCTAGGCGCATTGGGTTATAGTGGCGTTGTACGGCTGGCGTCTGCAGGTTTCAGCATTTGTAACCTTGTAGCGTCCCCTCGTTGGGCTCCGTGGTGGGTGGCCGCCAACGCTGCTGAACAACAATAAGGAAGACATGCATGGAGCATTCCCACTACTGGCTGATCGTACCGGCTTAAAGCCGGTACGCACCGATGATCTCACCAGAGAAGGATTGGCCACCCTGGTGCAGTATCTGGCCACCCCCTCCCGTAGGCATTCGTCAATTAACTCACGGCCCTCAGTCCCCACCAGCTGCGAAGCAACTGACCACGGCGGCGGTCAGATCTGCAAAGCAGCAGAGGGTGCTAGGAATCTCTGGATACGGACAGGCCACCATTGGAACTTGAACTTAGCAACGTTTAACGTTAGAACATTATCTAGTGAGGGAAGTCTAGCTGTATTATTCGAGGAGCTAGAAGGCATTAAATGGGATATAATAGGGCTGAGTGAGGTTAGGAGGACAGATGAGGCCTATACTGTGCTACAGAATGGGCACGTCATTTGCTATCGGGGCTTGGCAGACAGAAGAGAACTGGGAGTAGGGTTCCTAATTCACAGAAACATAGCTGGCAACATAGAGGATTACTATAGCATTATTGAAAGGGTAATAGGCATTGTAATTAAACTGAATAAAAGATACAAAATGAAGGTAGTACAGGCTTACGCGCCTACATCCAGCCATGATGACGCTTCAGTTGAAAGCTTCTATGAAGACGTGGAATCAGCAATGAGTAAGGTGAAAACACAGTATAGTATAGTAATGGGCGACTTTAATGCAAAGGTAGGGAAGAAGCAGGCTGGAGACCAGGCAGTAGGAGATTATGGCATCGGCACTAGAAACGCCTGAGGAGAGCTACTAGTAGAAGTCGCAGAACGCAATAATCTGCGTATTTTGAATACCTTCTACCAAAAACGAGAAAACCGCAAGTGGACATGGAGGAGCCCTAATGGCGTAAATAAGAACGAAATAGATTTTATAGTGACTGCACACCCAGGAGTCGTGCAGGATGTGGAAGTGGTTGGCAAGGTAAGATGCAGTGACCATAGAATGGTACGGGCTCGAATCCGCCTAGACTTGAAGAAGGAACCACAGAAACTGATACGCAAGAAGCAAATCAATGAGCTAGCACTGAGAGGGAAAGTACAGGAATTCAGAGTGTCACTGCAGAACAGGTACTCTGCTCTTAGCGAGGAAACCAACCTTAGCGTAGATACAATGAATGATAATCTGACGAGTATCATCACAGAGTGTGCAGTGGAAGTTGGAGGCAGGGTAGCTAGACAGGACACCGGCAAGCTTTCCCAGGAAACGAAGAACCTAATTAAGAAGCGTCAAATCATGAAAGTGTCAAGTACAACAGACAAAATAGAACTGGCAGAGCTTTCGAAGCTGATTAATAGACGTAAAGTATGCGATGTAAGAAGGTATAACATGGAGAGAATTGAGCACGCTCTGAAAAACGGAGGAAGCGTCAAAGCAGTGAAGAGGAAACTTGGGATAGGCAAAAGGCGGATGTATGCACTAAGGGACAAAGAAGGCAAATTAACTACCAATATGGATAGGATAGTTAAAATAGCGGAGGAGTTTTACAGAGATCTGTACAGTAGCCGAGACAACCACGACCTTAATACTATAGGAACTAGCAGTAACCCAGACGACACCCCACCGGTAATGATAGAAGAAGTCAGAAAAGCTTTGGAGAGCATGCACAGAGGCAAAGCTGCTGGTTAGGATCAAGTAACATCAGATCTGCCGAAAGATGGAGGACAGATTGTGTTAGAAAAACTAGCCTCTCTATTTACGAGGTGTCTCCTGACGGGAAAAGTACCAGAGTCTTGGAAGAACGCTAACATCATCTTAATAAATAAGAAAGGAGATGACAAGGACTTGAAGAATTACAGGCCGATCAGCTTGCTCTCTGTAGTATACAAGCTATTTACAAAGGTAATTGCTAGCAGAGTAAAGAAAACAATAGAATTCAATCAACCAAAGGAACAAGCAGGATTTAGAACAGGCTACTCAACAATTGACCACATTCATACTATCAATCAGGTAATAGAGAAATGCTCAGAGTATAACCAACCACTATACATAGCCTTCATAGATTACGAGAAGGCGTTTAATTCAGTAGAAATATCAGCCGTCATGCAGACACTGTGGAATCAGGGCGTAGATGAAATATATATAAACATTCTGGAAGAAATCTACAGGGGATCAACTGCTACCATAGTGCTTCATCAAAAAAGCAACAGAATACCAATAAAGAAGGGTGTAAGGCAGGGGGACACAATCTCCCCAATGCTATTCACTGCGTGCTTACAGGACGTTTTCTGAAGCCTAGAATGGGAACAGTTAGGGATAAGAGTTAATGGAGACTACCTCAGTAACCTGCGCTTCGCCGATGACATTGCATTGCTGAGTAGCTCAGGGACGAATTGCAACTCATGATTACGGAGTTAGACAAAGAGAGCAGAAAGGTGGGTCTTAAAATAATCTGCAGAAAACGAAAGTAATGTACAACAACCTCGGAAAGGAGCAGCGCTTTGCGATAGGTAATAGTGCACTTGAAGTTGTAAAAGACTATGTCTACTTAGGGCAGGTAATAACCGCAGAGCCTAACCACGAGATTGAAGTAACTAGAAGAATAAGAATGGGGTGGAGCACATTCGGCAGGCACTCTCAAATTATGAAGAGTAGATTGCCACTGTCCCTCTAGAGGAAGGTATATAACAGCTGTATCTTGCCGGTACTTAGCTACGGAGCAGAAACCTGGAGACTCACAAAGAGGGTTCAACTTAAATTGAGGACGACGCAGCGAGCAATGGAAAGAAAAATGGTAGGTGTAACCTTAAGAGACAAGAAGAGAGCAGAGTGGATTAGGGGACAAACGGGAGTTAAGGATATCATAGCTGCAATAAAGAAGAGGAAATGGACATGGGCCGGGCATGTAGCACGTAGACAGGATAACCGCTGGTCATTAAGGGTCACCAACTGGATTCCCAGAGAAGGGAAGCGGGGTAGGGGGAGACAGAAGGTTAGGTGGGCAAATGAGATTAAGAAGTTTGCGGGTATAAATTGGCAACAGCAAGCACAGGACCGGGTTAACTGGCGGAACATGGGAGAGGCCTTTGTCCTGCAGTGGACGTTGACAGGCTGATGATGATGATGATGATGACATACGTTTTGGGTAGGCGATATTACTCGCGTTCTCCGCAGTCATTTGCTTGAGTGAATGCGATAATGTAGGTCTCCTGTCATTGTTTTGAGTAGACTTGACGGATAACCATAGTAACTTTCATTAGGAAGCTTAACATACCCTCTGACATCGATGCGCGTCGTACAAAAATAGACAGGTGACGCCCTAGATAACCATCGCACACGCCGCGACCACCGATAATCCGAAGTTGTCGCAACTACGCAGCATTACGCATGTAGGGCTTAGAAGGCTCTAAATCACTGCTTTAACTATAGAAAATGGGAACACATACGTCACACAGGTAAATCGCAAAATGATCGTGACCACCATCAGGTTTTCCTTGCCGTTGGTCTATCTCGGAGGCATCGGTTTTGTCTTTTGTTGTACACCGAGAATGTGGACACAAATGTATCCTTATTTGCAGTGTATACAAACGGAAGACAACCGTCAACAGAGCATTTTAGCATGCGTTATAAAACAGTTCAAAACACTAAAAGCGAGAAGTCGATGGAGAATGCAACTGCAAAGGGAAAATCACCAGGGCCATTCGTGCCGGATGAAGTGAGCTTCCCACCAATGATCTCTTAGGTTGCTCGTGTATGCACTTCATCGCTTTAGGCGTTTAAAAACACACGTTGGACTGCTTGCCTCGAAGTTGATGTCATGCGATGCTCGCTTGCACGTAAATTCCCACTTGCAACACGCCAAAATAAATGAATCATCTTTGGCATTGGGATCGATTTTTTGTTTTGGTGATCTTCCTACATTTCTTAAGCCAGGTTGGATTGAAGGAAGAGGCTTGACAGGTCTTTGATTTTCAGGAAACCACGACTAAAGACCGACGAAAGAGGAGGGCCTAAGGACGTTCGCTTGCAGACGGCTCACTGTGCACTACCCAATTATTTATGGCCGGCGCGGCGATGGGGGCGCTGATTGCGGCATTTTTCGCAGCTCTGCCTGAGCATACAGTGACGTCTATCACTGGCAATTAGAAATTGCAAGCTCACGAAGCAAGCTTTTTTGGAGTTGTGTACAAATCCCCTGTGCGGATTTTGCTGCGCTTTTTGCGAACAACTGGCCTCAGAGACAGACTTTAGTGTCTTATACTCTTTAATGTTTCCTTTCCTCTGTCACTATTTTTTTTGTAAATTCTCTCTCTCTCTCTTTGCAAAATTTTTTTATCGTCTTTTATTCTTCTCACCCTCTTCCCCAGCCGGTCTAAGAACTGGCTAACTTCCCTGTCCTTCCGCCTAACTTTCTCCCTCCTCCTCCCTGTGCGGATTGCGAAATAAATATACCGGGAGACAGAAAACTTTCCTCAGCACATGCATCCGCGTCAAAACAATATCGAAAAAAAGAAGGTGCGGCTAATGCTGCTGGCCGAGCATGGAGCTATGACTGATCATGCCACTGACGGGATAAATGTGAGCATCATCGGGAAAGAAATAAACTGGAAATCATGCCTGTTTCTCGAAAATATACAATCAGAAAGGCAGGCACTGAGTCACCATGACGTTCAATATTAAGGGAAATATTACAGCGCATGGCATTGAGCTTTGGCCATCACAGCAGTCACGCGTAGGAAGCAGTGGCACGTGGTGGTGAGCTGCAGTGGTGCACGCAGGTCACATTGTCGCATAGAGTTTCCTAAATTAAATAGAGTGGGACACTGGCGCTGCAATCTTTCAGCGGCCTTGGACACGAGGGGTAGTACATGGATTTGACGAACTGCGCATTCTTGCGTTGTACCGCAGGTGTTGAGCGGTGCCAAGTAAGTCAAGCTGCAGCTGCTCATTAACGTGATTAACGCTCTCCTGCCGCAGATGCCGGCCCCTCACCCGATCGCGACAAAACTTTATTCTTGCGTTACCCTCTCCACCACACGCAACAC
>WOVY01007507.1:0-67767 GCA_013436015.1 Rhipicephalus annulatus
GAGTAATATTGAAAACCTAACGACCGAGTTTGTTTTGCTTGAATTGGTTGTAAGTTATTTCTCGCGACTCCTCCCTATAGAGTGACGCCCAGTGGCCTCACAACCGTTCCTCGTTCTCTTTCAGGCGATTTTTCGCTTCAGATCGGTTTAGCGTAAGCCTGGAAGACGATGCCACCTTTCAGTGCCAAGTCGGCGCCGTCGAAGGCGTGAGGGATCCGATCAAGGAGCGCGCCTCTGACCGTATTCGGTGAGTTCTTCTCTCCCTATTTACCGGACAGTGTAACAGTCGTCTTAGTTTATAAATGAGCAAATTCAATCATGATGACACTAATGGAATTGGGGATTCATCGTAATATGTTTCATTATTGAAGATGAAAATAATCATAATTTTTTATCACTTCTCAGAATTGCATTACTGTTATGACGTCGTGACGTCACATGTTTCGGAGTAAAGTTTGCTTGCTAGTAGTCAAAATTTGTGACCTCATGGTTACCGGGTGCGATAACTGCGGAAAGCGTCACCGCTCATAATTCTTATGGAGTCTTATTGGCTTGTAAACAATATCACATGGTTTTAGACGCTATCACTATTACGGGAAATCGTAATATACTATAGTACATATCTAAAGTACTTTCGCGTGATTCCCCTCCAATGGCACGGCGAAATCTGGCTGCTTTTCTTTTTTTTCGTACAGAAGTGCTACGCGTTGAACAAGAAAATCCCAGCCTTGGTTGAAATAGTCTAGGTGACTTGTTTATCTTTCAACGCAAGGACAGTCGTGCCGTCAATCTTAAGTCCAATTTCAAATGCGTTCTATTATCCACTCAAAAAGGTACGGGCAAACTAGGACTCCAAAGAAAAAAAAACCTACTCGGAGGTACCCGGTTTCACTCTGGCACTTCGACGACAACGACACGAGCAATTTAAATGGATTTTAAGCTTAACGCGTAGACGAATAAGGTCACTGTCAGAACTTGGCCACGGCCACGGGTGTCATTCATTCCTGACAGACTTCAAGCGCGATCGTCCTAGAACTCTTCTTCGATTTGTCGCGCCTTCCTTTGAGAGCGTTTCGTCGTCCTCGCGAGAAAAAAAAAGTATAATAAACAGAAATGGAGATTACGTGCGGGCAGTTTAAAACGCTTTGGGCCGGCGATTAGAGCGACAAGAAACAAAACTGATTGCCTCTTTAGTTACAATCGCTCTGTGTTTTTTTTTCTGTTCTTTATTCCGTAGTACTTAGCCCTCGCTTGCGAAACTCTTCAAAGTAATAACGTGAACAGCGACGGCTTGAAAGGAAACTTCGAAGGACCCTGATTAGCGTATGCGTGATTGCGTAAGGCCTTGCTATAGACTCCGGCAGTGTTCGCGAATTCTCCTTTCCTTATTATTATTGTCGTCTGAATGAAAGTCTCGTTCAGCCCTTCTCGTTGCGCAAAATGATAACGAGTGCCAAGAAATGGGGTCCTTTACAAAGAGAGCCCAACTTTTGTATATATTTATTTTGGAAAAAAAAACGAAACCATGCAATATAACGTGGCCGCCGTCCCTTTTTTAATCCCGCGCAATAAAATGTACACTGCGAAGCGTGTCGACCCGCTCGAAAAAAAAAAATATGATGAATCTGTTCTCGTAAAAAGTTTTTTGTCTCTTGTTCTGTCTTACAAGCGTCAACGTGATAACAGTAATTAAGTTCTTAGTGTTGGCGCCAGAAAACAAGAGAAGAGATATGAGGAAAGTTGAATCTCGGTCGTAATTATTTTTTTAGGTGCCTCGCAAACGAGCCGCGTAAGGCTTGTGGAGCTAATAGTCAACTCGAGCCGTGCCGGTGAAATGCCATGCCGCGAAAAGCCTTTCACACCCGGACGCGTAGAAAAAAGAGGAAGAAGGATGAGTCAGCGGAAAAATTTGCAGACTCATTTGTGGTCGTCGGGAGACGGCACCTGGATTAGCGGCAACTTATGACGCGTGCTCAGCTCGCCGAAGTCTGCTTTAGCCACGCCGTCCTATTCCGTCGTTCCAGGATATACCTACAATACCTATATATATATATATATATATATATATATATATATTCTTTTAGTAGTCAGGGTAGTAATCGCAGCTGCGTCCTTATGTGTACAGTATACGTCACGGTTCCCCGTGGCGCTGTCGCTGTCTTTCACGAAAATCCGGCGAGTCTTTCAACACCGGCCCGACACGAGGCTTCACCGAGCCGTGAACACAAATTCGAGGAAGTCGCCGGGACACTCTTGGGAAAGGGAGGGCCTTCGCTAACAGTGAGCAGAGGAGCAGTGCTGAGCGCGCCGAAGTCTGTGGGGCTAAACTTTTAATGCTCCCCGCCGAAGTGACGAAAAGAAGGGGCGAGGCGGTGCCCTCCTCCCAGATGCGAAGGAAGTTTCGCGGGGTAGGAAGGATTTAAGGAGGCGCGCATTGTTCTTAATAGGCCCCTCTGAACCATCGCTTCCGCGTTTTCCTTCGTTGTCTCGGCGAAGTGGTATATGGCTTGCCGTGGACGCGGCTCTGTTGCCATCGACTCGTTTTTTGTCGTTGTTGTTGCTGTTGTTTTGTTTTCGTTGTTTTTTTTTCCTGTTGACTGGCAGAAGTCGCTACGTATACTGAACGGACTGGAAGATCGGCCACAAACGTGGCAGAACAAATACATCCGCGTCTTTGCGACTCCATCCCTTGTCTCAGATGAACTTTGGTACTTCTCTGTTGGTGGTGGTGGTGAAAAACATTTATTTACAAAGAGAGGTGTAGGACCTCTGTAGAGGCCCCTACAGACTAGGTGGAGTCTCTATTCCGGGACCCCATTGGTTAAGCCGCCGTCTTGGCTCTCTGGACCAAGGCCTGCTGGGCCTGAAGGTCTGAGCAGCCGAGCAGGGCCGCCTCCCAGTCCTCTCGCCTAGGGTTTGGGTTAGGAGTAATGGCTGCGTTAGCTTGGCAGGCCCACACCATGTGGGTAGGTGTCTGCCACCTCCCCACAGTGCTGGCACTGTCCTGTGACCGTAGGGTCGAAATGTTTGACTATGGCAGGACATAGCAATGTATTCGTCTGGAGGCGAAGCAAAATGCGCTCCTCTGCTTTCTTCAACCCCCGTGCGGGGGGAGGGTAGCGGCGATGACTTTCCCGATAATAATAAAGAATTTCCTTATATCGGAGGAGAGGGTAACCCTCCTCATCGGTCTCCATCGGCATTGACGAAGGTAGCCCGGAAATGAGCGCTCGGGCAGCCGCATCTGCAGCCTCATTTCCCCGCAATCCCTGATGGCCCGGTGTCCATATAATGCGTTTCGGATGAGGGTCCGTGTCTCTTATGCAGTTGCGCAGTATTGTCTCGGCTAACGGTGATATGTACCCGGCTGTATAATTACGACACGCTCGGCGCGAATCCGTGATAATATACCGGGAATTACTGTGAGAGGCCGCAAGGGCAATGGCGACCTCCTCAGCCTGTGTTACAGAATACGCCCTAAAGGTTAGCCCATCCACCTGTGTGCCCTCGTGAATAGCAGCCGCCGTGTACCACCCCTTGGGAGGTGGGGCCAGCAACGTCCACGTAGTACACACCTGGCTTCTGTCCAAATTGTCGTTCCAGCGCCCGAGCGCGTGCGTCACGTCGCGCTGTGTGTTCATCTCTGTCCATTTTAGTGGGTAGAGGTCGGACCAGAAGGGCTGTGCGCCACAGTTCTGGCACTTTGACCCGTTCCTGTTGTTCGAAATCATGTCTTATGTGCAGACGTGCAAGCAGGCGTTGGCCAGAGTTGGTTTGGGCTAGCCGTGTGTACTGGTTTAAAAGATGGGCTTCCTTCAGCTCTTGGTATGAATTAATCACACCCAATGCCTGAGACGGGCTGTTGGATGTAGAGATCGGAAGATCAAGAGCCCGCTTTATTGTCTTTTTAATGATTGCCTCGATTCGTTCTTCCTCATGTTTGCGGAGGAGAGGTAAGGGACGGAGTACATGACCCTGCTGGTGACAAAAGCGTGCGCTAGCCGCAACGCATCTGTGCACCGAAGTCCCCCCCTCTTGTTGGAGACCCTGCGGATCATGCGACCCACCTGGTCTCCTATCTTCCTTAATTTCGTCAATGTTGTGTCAATCCGGAGCTGCTGGTGAATGTATAGGCCCAGGACCCTGATCTCCTCCGCTCGTCTGATTGGGCCCGCAGGAAGAGTGATGGAGATATCTGTGTTGTCTTTAGGCATGCCTCTAATGTGAAGGAATTCGGATTTGTTGGGTGCGCATTCGAGTCCGCAACGCGCCGCGTAGGTGTGTACAATTTCGGCAGCCTGTTGCAGACTGGTCTCAATGGCACCTAAGTTCCCTTGAGTTGCCCATACCGTAATGTCATCGGCATAGAGGGCATGATGAATGCCCTCTATGGCCGCCAGCTGACGTGGCAGGTGCATCATTGCGACGTTAAATAGAATGGGGGAGAGAACAGCCCCTTGCGGTGTCCCTCTGGTACCCATTTGATACGGCCCGAATTCGGAGTCTTCAATGCGGAGCAGGGCGGCTCTGTCCGATAAAAAGTCCTTGACGTAATTAAATGTGTTCTGACCACAGTTAGTGAGGCTTAGGTGTTCGAGTATGACGCTTGTGTTTAACATTGTCAAAGGCCCCCTTCAGATCTAAGGCGAGGATGACCCTGTCGTTATGTTTCATCGCCACCGGTTGGATGACCTCTCGGTGTAGTTGCAGGAGTACATCCTGTGCCGATTTGTGAGGACGGAATCCGAACATGGTAGGGGCGAAAGCCCCTTTCTGTTCAAGATATTCCGAAAGTCTGTCCCGCACCATCGTCTCCATCAACTTGCCAACGCAAGACGTTAGAGAGATGGGGCGAAGGTTGTCTATGTTTACTGGCTTCCCCGGTTTGGGAATGAATGTGACCAGTGATGTCTTCCACTCTGAAGGGACCGATATCCGACCACTCCAGATGGCGTTGATGTATTCCAAGAGGTGTGCCAGCGCAGGATCGGCCAAATTTGCCAGCGTCTTGACCGTGATTTTATCCTTACCAGGGGCTGTTCCTCTACGCATTTTAGCCATTGCCGCCTTCATATCATGTAGAAGAAAAGGGGCATCTAGGGTCTCGTTTTCTTTTCCCGAATATATATACTCCGAACCTCTCGGATCGTGCACCTGGCAGAGATACCTGTCGCGAAGAGTTTCCGCGAGTTGCGTTGAAGTACCCTGAAATCCGTGAAGGGCTCTTCGCAGGTGTCGTTGTGTTTCTCCTCGCGTTTGCGTGGGGTCAATGAGGCTGCGAAACAGCCCCCATGTGCTTTTGCTTGACATCTGATGAGCGATATCATTACATTTGTCTGTCCAGTTTGCATCTGCTAAGTGCGTAGCGTATTCAGCTGCCTGTGTAGTTAGCTCCTGAATACGTTTTCGAAGGGGTCTATTATGCTTCTGACGTTTCCAGCGTCGCGTGAGGCTCCGACGGGCCTCCCACAAATGCAGAAGGTGGTTGTCAACGGCTGGGTGTTCATCCGATGTTCGCACTACGGTTTCGTATTTCTTCTGAGTAAGCATGATGTGTGCAGCCCAGTCTGCGTAATTGCCGGAACGGAGGATAGGCGGTATAGTTTCCGTGCGCATTTTTGTCCCAGTTAACTAGTCGCGCTTGTGTGTCCTTCCGTTTGAAAGGATGTGTGGAGAGTGTGACGTTTAGGAGGCAGTGGTCACTGCCCAGGGTCTCCTCTAGGTTAGTCCATGTAACGTGTCGTGTGTTCTTAACCAAAGTGAGGTCAGGACAGGTGTCCCTGGTCACCGAGTTGCCAAGGCGCGTGGGGTGGCCGGGTCGGTGAGAAGGGTGAGGCTTAAGGGTGGAGATAAGCTCCGCAAGCCGCCTTCCCCTGGCCTCCTCGCGTGTGTACCCCCAGAGTCGGCAAGGGGCATTGAAGTCCCCAAGAATTATCAGAGGTGCTCTGTCGGCACATTTCAGTGCACGGCAGAAGATCTCTGCATAGGTGACGTGGAGTGTTTTAGGCGGAGTGTAATGTTCAGTATATAAACCGCGTGATTTATCCTTCTCTGTTGACCGCGTGTGCCCGCAAAGATAAGATATGTTTGCCAAAGTCCAGTTTTCTTCTAAGAAATAGGTGGTGTAGATGTGAACAGCGCCAACTCCATTGATTCGGTCGGAATGTTAGCGTGAAAAAACACTCGTAGATTGATTGAATACTTAGGCAGCAATGGTAATTAAGATATCACGCAGTTCGCAACTGTACATTGCAGAAGAGAATCAGCAGTCGCGCATATTGCGAGGAAAGAAAAAAAACAGAATGAGCTCGGGTTGTTTTTAAGTAGATTCGAAATCATCGATGAAATGACGTGATAGGAAAACAATCGTGGTGTTATGATTGTGCATTATCAATCAACAATAATTACCGTCCAGTAACCATTAGCCCTGCGTTATCAAGCAGTGGTCGTGTGTGAGCAAATGCAGTCTGAAATTGTATGTGAGTGCGCAAAAATTAAAAACAAAAATTAAAAGAAACAAACGCACAGTTGAACGCCTCAAATTTCGAGATTCATGCACTGCTTTTGGAACACATATATAGTAGGTTACAGTTAAGGGAAATCGTCGTAAGCGTAAAAAAAGCCGAGTGCTCGTTTGAGGTCACATCTTTGGAGCTTTAACAAAGAACAAACTCCTTATTCGCTATAGCTTGGACGCAAGTGCCTTATTGCGCTGTTCGCACATACTTGTATGCCAGTATAAGCATCTCGCATTCATTACTATTTCTTTTTCATTTGTGCCGTCAGGGGTCTTCTCTGAAACCGATCATTCATTTCGCTGTCGGATGAGAACGGCCGCAGCTGCTTCGTGCGGGTTCGGTTCTTCTTTTGCCTTTACAGGGAGGGCCGTTATTCAGGGTAGCTGGATTAGCCAGTATGTCTGTTTTATGCATATATTTGTGCTACGCCTCGAAAGATGATCGATGGGCGTCCTGTTACTGCTTCAATCATGTCTTGCTTTATACGCTTCTATAGAAGTATGATTATGTTACAATGCTCAATTGGATACACTACCAAAATGCTTCCCTCGTTTCGCAGCAGCTTGTTACAGACAAAGCCGGTCATATTCTCGATTATAAAGACGCGTGTGGCAATCATCGTGGTTATGAAAGCCCCTCACTGCATTTTTTGTTTGTTCACATTACCTGTATATTTCTTCGCTTTTCTAGTCTTTATTTGCCTTGTATATCTTGTCTATTTCCCCCCTCATCACATATGTAGAATAGCCTATGTATAGGTTGCTTGGTGAAGCTCACTGTCGTCCCGACCTCTACCTACCTACCTACCTACCTACCTACCTACCTACCTACCTACCTACCTACCTACCTACCTACCTACCTACCTACCTACCTACCTACCTACCTACCTACCAACCTACCTATCAACCTACCTACCTACCTACCTACCTACCTACCTACCTACCTACCTACCTACCTACCTACCTACCTACCTACCTACCTACCTACCTACCTACCTACTCCTACCTACCTACCTACCTACCTACCTAACCTACCTACCTACCTGTCTGTCTGTCTGTCTGTCTGTCTGTCTGTCTGTCTGTCTGTCTGTCTGTCTGTCTGTCTGTCTGTCTGTCTGTCTGTCTGTCTGTCTGTCTGTCTGTCTGTCTGTCTGTTCTGTCTGTCTGTCTGTCTGTCTGTCTGTCTGTCTGTCTGTCTGTCTGTCTGTCTGTCTTCTGTCTGTCTGTCTGTCTGTCTGTCTGTCTGTCTGTCTGTCTGTCTGTCTGTCTGTCTGTCTGTCTGTCTGTCTGTCTGTCTGTCTGTCGTCTGTCCTGTCTGTCTGTCTGTCTGTCTGTCTGTCTGTCTGTCTGTCTGTCTGTCTGTCTGTGTGTGTCAAGGCCAATTCTGGTTACACTCAACGCTTAACCTGTTACAATATTCACGCTGCCAGCGGAACTTTGTACTTAATGCCTCTTTGGTTGCGTCACAATCCTCTTCTCTGGCACGTTCGAAACGGGAAACTAATCGATGTATCGGTCGTTCATGATCTCTGTACGCTGTCGATTTACGAGTTTTGTCAGTTAAGTTGCGGATTTTTAAAAATTTTGATACAGAAATACACAGAAACAGGTTGTTTTTTTTAATCATTCCATGCATACAACAGCAAAATGTTTTCTGTTGTTATTGGCAAAGTGTGGTATCTCCGTTATTAATACTTTGTGCAGCTGCAGCTTTTAACTCATAAGAAAATGTGTGTAGTTTCGATAACAAGAATGCAGTGGGATACTCACATACGAGCGTTAACTTTTTGGCTGAGAGATTCACACTCATTCACTCCGTCCTTCAAAGTTATGTCCACAGTTGCCGTAATAACATGGCACTTCATACTCAAGCTGCCCGCCGTGGCTTATCATAAACACTTGCGTAAATATTTTTATGCAAAATGTCTTTTGCGAAGATGTCTGCCCTTCGCGGCAGACCTCAGTAATTACAACCGAACTATCTGAATACAATCTAATAGAGCATAATGCCTTAATATAAGTGAGATAGGAAAAATTTTACGCAAACATGAAACTTGTTTAGTAGTTACTGCATTTTGATTTCTATCATATCGTAAAGGTTTCACGGTGATTCAGTGTTACCTGTGTTTGAATTAAGGCGGAATATCTATGCCATGTACTGTTTGTTGAAAGCCATCAATGTTTTTCGTGCTTCTTCATATCTGGGACGTGGATAAGGGGGCATACATTGAAAATGTCACAGCTTTGCCGCAAAGGCGAAGCGATGAATTCGATAGCAGCGAATTGGATGGTCACGCGCAGAATGGCGAGCAGATAGAAACGTGCCCCGCATTCCACACTCACAGGTACAGATGAACGCGAATAAGCGTCTCAGTTGTTACTTCACTAGCTGTCTGAAAAGCGCGCCCTTTTCGCAAATTAAGACTGTGCAATTATCACAGTGACCTTTGTCGGTAATTATAACAGAATCGTTGTGGCGAAAGCCCAAGGCTAGCCAAGACGTACGTTTGTCCTCACTGGGTGATAAGCGCAACTGTGAGATCCACCCTGCCCATCTCTAGGGGGCTAAGTGGAGATCCACCCTGCCCATCTCTAGGGGGCTAAGTACACGTGGGAGATGAGAGAACGCGCCGCCGCGTCGGGACAATGTGGCGGCGCAAACTCATTGTGCCATCTTGCTGGTAATGCTGAAAACACGATAGTTTTCCCCGAGATGCCCCTCACCAGCGGTAATAGGTAGATATCAATAGCTTGCCATTTGAATGTATAAGGTGGGGCTTTTTCGTGGCGCAGTGGTTTATGCCTCGCACTCACATTTCAGAGGTCCTACGTCCGATTCCGCGCGCTGGAGTCTTCTTCTGGATTATTTTTTCTTGCGTTTTTATATCCATAGATACGTATAAATATACGGTGAGTGATGGCGACGCCGACGGCAAAGTCCAGCTGAGAGTGTCAATGTAATTGCTATCGCAATAATAATCTGCGTTAATGAGGTTGTGTGGTAGGATGTGTATAAAAAACCTAATTGGACGACGACAAGATAAATTTGAATAACCAGAATCATGTAATACTTTTTTTCAATTGTTCTCCCCCCCCTCCTCCGTTGCAGTACCCCCGGAACCCCCGAGGATCGTCCAAGGCGAGTTTCTGAAGACGACAGCTGGCATGACCGTCGAGCTGACTTGCGAGTCTCACGCCGGAAAGCCAGCCGCGGAGGTAAGATGCACACGTGTTTTCATAGCGACGTGGCATGCCTGACCCCCGTGTTATTTCTGGGTCTTCCATGCACGATAGCCCTTTTCTTCTGGCGAGCTTTGCCGTAGTGTGGTAGTGCTGAGCGTTGACAACAAAGCCATTTAGGGAGACGATGAAACAAAGCCACCAAACGTAGAGAAAAGGCAGAGTCCAGGAGTTCCATACGTGTTGTTCAAATATACGAACGCACTAGCGCTGTCTTAGCTAGGTTACGTGTCCCTACGAATTCCTAGACGTATTGGCGTTGGTTCTGTTCGGTTTCTGGCGTGACTATGGCAATATGAACGATCGCTTTTCTCCTTGCGCGCCCTTAATGTACGAGACTGCGAAAAAGTCAAGGAAGATAACAAGCAAAAAAGGTAATAATAAATTAACAAGCATGGGACTGAATGACATCGCGTACTGGTCAGATACACCCTATATGATAACCGTGGTGCATTGGACAATGCACTCATTGTATCCTGCCGACGTCACCTGAGTCGCCCTGTTGGTGCCATAACGTGATGCGGACAGACACCGCCAGAGGATGATTTTCGCCCACTTTAAACAATGTCAGCATTTGTCACAATTATTATTCTAGTTACAACACGTAACGTTGAGTCTGCTTTCTTTGGCCTAACTGTCTGTTGGATTTATGAAATTGTCTGTAACAAAGGAACCCTTGAACAATTACTCTTTTTCCGTTAATTTGCCTATGAGTTTCTAAGAGAAAGTATATCCTAAATAAACGCTCATCTGTGAACCTAACAGCCTTCGTTCAAACAGAGCACGTCAGACGGTGCAATAGTACCGCGTTTCGCGCAAAGCACGAGAAATTCACCCCCGCTCCTGTAGTTTTCTCAGCGTGGAATATATAAAGGGACGATTGATGAGCAAGCAAAGAAACATCGGCAGCAAGAATTACAGGCCTATAACTCGCTAACGCAAGCCCGTTCACTGTATATGCTAGCTTTAAAGCTGGCTGCGCCGGTAAAAGCTCGGCACTGACTATAAAGAATGGCGTAGTATGAAAGAAAATGTGGCATTGTTTTTCCCACCGTGCGTCGATACACAGACGAAAGGCTGGCTTTTTGTTACGTAGCATGTCCGGGTTGCATTTTCACGCCGTAGTCGGTGCCTGTCTGCACACTCGTGCTGCACGCCACTCAAGCGCGCATATCAGTAAGAGTCTTCCTCCTTTTTTTCTTTCCGCAGCGTTGTTTTTAGTGTTCATTTCTGATTCCGACATGTACGATACATCGGGAAGAGATTCTCGGCCACGCCGTCGTGTTTCGATGGCAACCACATTTGTCATCTAATCAATCGCGTCCCCACCAACGAACTTCTTTCACGTTGGGGGGCTTGGCACCTGCAGAGTGTCAAAGACACAGAACACAGCACGCACGCACGATTACGGTGAGGTCTGAGAAAGAAAAAAAAATGTAACTGGTAAACAAACGAGCCATCGGGATATCAGAATCAAGAAGGGCAAAAAAAATGAAGAGAGACAAGAACCCGAGTGATCGCAAAAGGGTGTGTAGTGTCTGGCGTCGTATCCGTACACCCCTCCCTTCACAGCGTATGTGAACGGGAGGGGTGTGTAAGTTCGTCATATGCCGGCATTTTGTTGCCGTGTCATTGTATCGTTATAAACTTATTCTTTTTTTTTTTCGTTTCCATCTCTTCCTCTGCCCTCTCTCTCTCTCTCTCTCATTTTTGTTCTCGAGGAAATCGGGAAAAAAACGGACAAGCGCGTGTGATTCGCTCGCACGTACAAATTAGTTCGCGCGTCTCTAGCCTTTAAATGTTTAGCGAGATCCTTTCTTTTTATATTATTATTGCACTATACCGCGCCGCCCTCTCTGCGTGCCCGGAGGCGACACACCGATCCCAAGTGCGTGCTTGCGTGCGTTCGATTTCCGCTGGGTTTGAAAACGCGTGGCGGTGCACTAGCGGTCGTGCCTGCCACCGACGAAGCCCCGCTTCATCGGAGCGAGCACGTAGACACTTCAGCGCCCGCGTCGCCCCAACTCTGTTCGGGGCGACTAACGGGTGGGGGAAATCGGGAAGAAGGGAGAGGAAATCAGACAGACGGATCTACGCGGGGAAAGCAAAAAGCGGGGAAAGCGAGGAAAAGAGAGGAGGAGGATGGAAGAGCGAGAAACGGCGCTGGCAGTCGCGGAACAGGGGAATGCGAAATATGCGCGAGCAATCACGGTAATGCTCGGAAAGCGATGCCTCTTTTCCGCTTCGGGCGAATCGATCGTCGGCGTGCGGATCCTCCAAAAATAATCGAGAAAGAACAATCGGGGATGGAAAAAGAAAGAGAGTAAGAGAGAAAGGAAGAAATGAGGAATAAGAGGCGCCTCTTCGGTGTTCAATCGTACCGTATACCCGGGCGTGTTCCGCAGCAATGGATTCGCTTGTCTCGGGCGCCTGTCGTCCTCCCTCCTGAGTCGGTTATATGCGGAATCAGATGAAAGAAAAGAGGTGGTGTGGGTAGGGGGTGGCTCGAAATGCAACGATGCCTATAAGTCGCCTCGTATTCGCGGTGAGGCGAGACATTTAGTCGAAGCGTGTTGGAGCGTGAACGCGTGCTCGTGCGCCTCCTTTTTAAAAACCTGCGAACTTCCGCCTTCGCTTTTCACCCCCGAAGTCTCGGAAACAGCCAAGCGTTCCTTGTGGTTGTCGCCTCCGATACGTAGCGTAAAACTTTTATGCCCACCATAGAAGGAAGGAGGCAAAGACGGTGGAGAGAAGGATGGAATCTTCGGGACCCGACTTCTAGGCCCGAGGCGAGAGATGAACTTTTCCGTGGCGTCGTGAACTTTTAACCGCATTGTCTCGACGCCTGTAACTGTGTCGACATCTCGCTTCGGTTACCTCTCTTTCAGCCCCCCACTCCCACCCCCCTTTCTCTTTTTTTTTTTGTCAGGAACTTCCTTTTGAGCCTTCTTAAAATCCGTTGTTGTGTTTCGGTGAACTTTGAAGTGTGGTAGGGGAAATTGAGAAGCGGCAACAGCGATCGCTTCCTGAACTGCACCCAGTCGATTCGAGTCGGAGTGCTCTGAAGAGACATTTCACGACCAAGCAATCTCGAAACTCTTTCATCTCTCTTCTTTTTTCCCCCTCTGAAAAGAATTTAGTTCGCACAGAATGTGAAACTCTTATTGTCTTGTAGGTAATGTGAATTAGGTCGTGTTTTACAGTGAAAGCCGTTGAGATCAGATCAGAACACGGGTTACTCGTGGTGACGTAGTTGTCCGCTGCCGCCGCTGGTGTCCGTAACCAGTATCGAACGAAAAGAAAACAAACTTAGTAAATAAAAGACAGCAATGGCACAGTGAGATGCAAATTCGAGTCCGCTGTGTGCCAGCGCAGTATTACACCACGCCAGTGCTTGGAACTCATTTCTAAATTGGCCTTAGGCAGGCTGGATGCCGGGAAAGGAATCGTGTTAATATGAGTAATAAAGCGTTTTAGAACCTTTTGTGACGACACTCAATTCAGAGTTGTCTTTTTCGCCTTTCTATGTATCTATGTTTCTGAGGTAAGTGAGGTTGTCACCTTGCTCCATGAAAGGTTTAAAAAATTTCTAGCTTTGAATCAGGCTGCGAAACTTTAGGGACTTTGTGAGGTCACTGAATTTCAAGTCTTTTTGTGTCTTTGAGTGTGCGCAATGGGAGGGGTAGGGATTGCCGCTTTGCAGTGGAAAGCTCTTTTTTTTAGGGGATGTGGGGCAGGGGGAGATTTTATGTTCTATTGAATGCAATTTCGTTTTGCCGATCAACCGTTAGCTCACTGCTTCCGCAAGACCGACATTCGTGGTTCTAACCGGCTCTTCCCGTCTCGTCGACGCAGTTGACGTGGCTGGATGGCAGCGGCAACGTGGTGACCAACGGCGTCGAGTACAAGACGGAACCCTTGTCGGACGGCAAACGCGCCAACGCTGCGCTCACCTGGACGTTCAGTCCGAGCCGCGAACACGACGGCAAGACGTTCACCTGCCGCTCCGAGAACAAGGCGCTCAAGCAGCCCATGCTGGCCACCATTCGCATGGAAGTCAAGTGTGAGTAGATTATATCCTTCCAAGAGGCACGCCTTCCTTTCTTCTAATACATGCCGAACTTTCTATTCTTTCTCTAGTAAGGGTTGAAGGGTTGTGTTGGGGTCGTTTAGGTAATCCGGTGGTAGGAAAAGAGGGCTTTATGACGAAAGCACCGGAATTCGGTAAAACGACAAGAAAAATTGTATTAGAAGTAATATTTTCAGCACTCATGCCACAAGCTGGCAGTAGCCGAAGTGACAGTAATTCGGCAAATTCAAACGTTCGCTGAAGTAACAATAGTTTGCGAAACTGCATTAGAAGTCGTGTGTGTTTTTGGCACGGACGTCGCAAGATCCCACTCGGTATACGTCACAAGTGAAAATCTCATTTTAAGTAAAAACAGTTATGTCAGCCTTAAGATAACAAATGACAACAAGGAAAAAAGTGGAGGGAGGGGGGAGGCGATACTTTGTTCAAGTAGCTATACCCTTTTCCCAGCATTCTACAACCATGCATTCGAGAATGCGACATTTCTATGTTCTCTAGTTACGGTACCTTTAATGATCACAATGATGAAAATTACAATGAGGTCACCTTTCCCTTTTCTCTTTTGATTATTTATTTGTAGTGATCTGCGATGTAGTTTAAGTGGGCAGTCGGCTAATTTGCCTCGTTCGTCAAAATTTATTTCACCGAAATAATTTGTGCATCAATTGCGATTTACCTAGCCGAGTGCGTGCCTCAAACTAAATTGGAGTTCTAACTTATTACTTCTTTTGTTACATTGTTTCTTTTTTTCATTGAACATGACTAACCTAGAAATCCATCTAGATGACTACTGACCTGTTCTGGAAGCGTATAACCCTTTTCTTCTTTTTTTTTCTTTTTCTTACGGAGATAACCGAGGAGTCGCATTTCGACGCAGCATGTACGTGACGGGAAAACCGTAGTAATAATAACGGAGGGGTCATACCGTGTTTGATCGTTGGGGGAATATCTAATTTGGTACACTAACCCTCTTTATCTTTTTTGTTCGCCGAAACGATAGATAAATGCGTACCTTGAGTGGACCACCCTACAAAAGACACAATTTTGTGAACAGCTTATTTCGCTGAGGGCCTTTTGAGTAGAATTCGCTTAATCGAATTTTGAGGATATGCGTTCGATCGCATAAATATAAAGTGGGATTCGTATCGCGGGAGGGCCCGGAGTTGCGAGGGAATACCTCCCCACTTTTTTATGAAAGTTGAAAAAAAGAAACTCATACCGAAGCTAAGCGGTTATTGAACGAGTTGTGCGGACCAGGGGAAATAGTGTTTGAAAAAAAAAAACGAGAGAAAGCTAGCAAGAGGAGTACAGCGTGAAAGAGCGCAGTTAGATTCAGCCAAACGCGTTGGCTTTGATTCGATTACCTTTCCGAGTCGTTCAAGATACCTGTTTGGTCTCATTTTTTTTATCTCTTTGCTTGAGATTTCTCGCTTTTCATCGCGATCTTTGTAACACTGTGTGCCACCGTTCGATGCCTCCGCGAGAGGCAAGCGCAGTCGACGGTTGCCGCAGACACGAGTAATGCTGCTGAAGCCCCGTTCGCATTACAGTGGCGAGGGAAGAAGTGTATACGGTGTTCGTTTCTTCGTGCCGGCGTTCCTTCTTTCGTTCTCTCCCCTTTTCCCTTCGGAGAAAATCAGCTGTGCGGGCAGGCCACTTCTATGGGAAAGCGAGCTTATCAGCGTTGGCTATCGGAGTCGGCGCGAAATAGGAACGAAACGCGCAAGGCACGATGGGAATTCCAATTTACTCCGAACCTAAACTTTCTTTTTTTCACCCCGCCGGCCAGGTTAGAGGCTTTCTTTCTTTCCTTTTTTTTCGTTGTTTCTTATTTTTCTTTTTTTTTGAATAAGCGATACTGTCAAAATAAGCGCAAGTTCTGCTACTACGGCCCTCGGAGTGGTTCCTCTCATCTCTCATCCCTTTTACCTGTTGACCGATGAGGGCTACTTGCCTGGCACACGATATATTCGCTTTAGCCCCCCCCCCCCCCCGCGCTGTGCTGTGTGCACAAGGCTTTCGTTCTAAATATTTACCACAATGGTTATATATACAGCTTTTATAACACTACTTTTCACGTGGTTCACCTGTTTTCTCGCGAATCTTGCGCGTTTTTGTTTGTTTGTTTGTTTGTTTGTTTCGTGAAGATATACATGCACAGTACTGAGGGGGAATGTGTGTGAATGTGCGCGCATGTGTGTGATACCCTTCTTGCTATGGACCTTTTTTGCGGAGGGTAGGATTTCCTCCTTTCTGGGCTGTTGCAAGAGAGTGCGAAAACCAACGTCTCAGCCTCGGCAGTGCATTTCATGGGGGGGGGGGGGGGGAGGCACGCGCGCTAACAGCCTAGAGAGGATTATGGCGGTGCCCTGGGAGCCTTGAGTGAAAAAGTCTATAGTCGCGAAAACCTGTATATACTTCGTGTACTCTGCGACGGGAGAGTCTAGAAGGCGCGCGGTTTTCGTCAGAGCGAGCTTTCTCAATCCTCGCGATATCTCCGAAAGTTCCTGAATGTTACAGAAAGAAAAGAAATAAAAAAGGGCTCCCTATACCGAGTGATGTATACCTCTAAACTTCCGACTTGATGCAACCCATCGAACCTGCCCAGCTAGGTGCAACTCTTAGATAGTTTGGCGATGCTTTTTGAACAGGCCCAGGAAAAAGCCTTCATTGCATTTCGCGATCGCCGTCGTGCCATTCTTTGTCGTGTATTTTGACACCGCGTTCGGTGTATAGCCACGGGGTTCTTACTAAAATATGCCAGGCTTGCACGAGCAGCACAGTCACAGCGAAAGCTAGAAGAACGTCATTTCTAGAGCCTTTTTTTGCATCTTCGCCTACACGCCATATGCCACAATACCTTTTTGTGAAGTAGGCTAGCACACACTACGCCATGGTACTTTATGCTGCGTATAGAAGCGAGGTACCATCTACACGTCGGTGAGGTACCGTGTGCTCTTTGTCGAGCTGATTGTGATGAATAATTATGGCCGTGTTTTTGTAATGGGGCTGGAAGCATTCAACTATCCACTCGTTTTACGCAACTCGCATAGTGTGACAATGCATGGTTGTTAGTTTGCTCCAATAAAGCGCTCTGTTACAGATAACGCGATTCCTTCCATGGCATGAAGCCAGCATATATTCAGTTTGCAAAGGCTTTCCACGCATTTCTGTGGCTCTTATGGTGTAAACAGTGGATGGCCGCGCAGCGGGCGCGGGTTCGGATCCCATTCTCTCCGGCATATTCATTTCGTTTTTTTTTTCATAATTTGCTCAGTAGTTTTTACGGGCAATGGCGGCGCCCGAAAACGACACTGTGATCTCGCAACAGTTTTCCGCTGTAAAACTTCAGGCTTCTGGAGTCGCAGTGCATTATACCAACTTCGTGATTCGCTTGGTTCTAAATCGCGTGGTTGATGTGCGCGTGTTTTAGCTCAATTACACGTGCCGGTGTTATAACGAGCTCTGTTTATTGCGATTTGAATGCGCTCTACTATGCGTGATATTGATTTACGTTCGATTTTCTACATTGTGCCCACTGATTTATCTGATGTAGTTATACCACCTTTCTTTGACCTTATCGTAGACTTATCGTCTCTCGATCCGCTAAACTTATTCTAGTTATGGCCGTTATTGCGACCGTTCTTTTTTTTCTTTCGTCTGCGATTCGGAATGTTTTTTGTCGTAGTTGTGTCATTAAGAAATGAGCAGTAAGCGCTGCTAATAAAGTCGTACGTCTCGTTAGCATCGTATGCTTAAAATCGACTGTCACGGGATGTTTATAAGCTCGCGGTATAAATCCAGCCTTACCGCTGCGCTAATTTACAGTGACAGGCTAGTAAAGTTAACTGTCGTGCAGGCCCGTGTGCTCGGATTTGGGTGCACGTTAAAGAACCCGAGGTGGTCGAAATTTCCGGAGCCCCTCCACTACGGTGTCTCTCATAATCATATGGCGATTTTGGGAACGTTAAACCCCACATATCAATCAATCAATCAATCAGTTAGCTCTCGCCGCCACCTGAAACAAGTTCAGCAATGACCTGGCCCATAGGCGTGGGTTAGCGGGAGGAGGGTTGCTCAAGATTGCTATATCTCCTATCTAAAACAGGTTGAGGCTTCTTCGTTAAGAACGGCCTGCTTTTGGTGTGGCACACATCGTTTGCCGTTGTGTAACTCCGACTCATCGAAAGTTTCTGCGCTAAGCCCCGCCACGGTGGTCTAGTGGCTAAGGTACTCGGCTGCTGACCCGCAGGTCGCGGGAACAAATCCCGGCTGTGGCGGCTGCAGTTCCGATGGAGGCGGAAATGTTGTAGGCCCTTGTACTCAGATTTGGGTGCACGTTAAAGAACCCCAGGTGGTCAAAATTTCCGGAGCCCTCCACTACGGCGTCTCTCATAATCATATGGTGGTTTTGGGACGTTAAACCCTACAAATCAATCAATCAATCAAGTTTCTGCGCTAAAGCGACCAAGGCCACAAGTCCACCCTCGCTCTGCCTAGACGTTCGCTGTCAGTTCATATCTTAGCGCGAGGTCAGCCATGCATTTTCAGTCTCTGGCACTTTTAGCGTTTCCACGTTAAATTGCAACAGTCTTACAGGGTTGCTTAATTGTGTGTTGCCTCCGTTCTTGGCGCAGATCCACCCGAGATAACCTTGACGGTGGAGTCTGACAAGATATCGGAGTTCGATGACGTCCGCTTTCACTGTCAGGCAACGGCCAACCCGTCCGACATCGTTTACAAGTGGTACAGGTAAGACACCTTTTTTACTCTGCTTTGGCGGTGTCGATTATGGAACGATCTGTTACGCTCATTTTTACCAGAGAGCGTATCGACTGACTTCTCGTACTTTTTTTTTTGTTTGAGAGGTCGATCGACAAACTTGCAGGAATAGTTGGATATGGTCGATACTTTTTTTTTTCTCCTTTCTTGCATATTTTTTCTCGGTAACAGAGTTGTCCGTTCGCCCCTTTTCTTTTTTTTTTCTTAGCGATAGCTGCAGTTTATTGCACTCGCGCCGTGGCGTAGTGTCCCACTTTCTTTGATAGCCCCCCCCCCCTCTTTTTTTTATCGCGCGCAATAAACGTTACTAAACTGGAAATAAGCGAACGCGCTCGCATTCAGACGAGGAATCGACCAGCTTACCTAGGCGCTGCCGCCCACGTTTCACGTTTGCACCGTCTTGTTCTTCAACGCGTGGAGCGCTTCGCTTTCTGAAGTGATAGACACGCGCGCGCGCATGGTCAATCTATTGACCACTGCGAGAGCTTCGACCTTGTTGTTCGCACGTGCGCGTACAGAGGGCGCAAGGCGAACGCAACCACTCGCCGCTTTACGAAAGAAAGGGTTCGCCGGAGGCGATTCTCGTCACAGCTTGCCCTCCCTCCTTTACTCTTCCCTTCTTGTCTTCTCATTGGCGCGCTATCTGCGGCAAACGACTCGGAGCTCAGCAGTGGATTTCGCAAAGGAAGATATCTCCCGGCGCGCACGAACACGCGCGCACAGGCCCTCGCTTCGCGGGGTCGCATAATCGCACCGTAAGACTGAGTAGAGCGATGCGTTGACTTTTTTTTTTTCCTGAGTGGCGTTAATAGTTTATATGTAGGGGTATTGCGCTCTCTGTTTTTCTTGTCGCGCGTGCTCCGCAGAAACGATTCTAAAAGCGCAGCAGCGGGGCTGCTGCGCCCCGCCGAGCAGAAAGAGAGGCTATCTTAATGACGGAGACGTGCTTCGAAATATTCAAAAGTGTCGCTTCGTCTCGTTGCTGAAGCGAAAGGTGCCTTCTTGCCCTTATCCTCGGCCGCGCTGCGTTGCGAATGCGGGAGCAGCAGGCCACCGCATAGCTCTTCGGCAAAAGAGCGGATCCCCTAAAATGCAAGTGAAGAGGAGGGGAGAAGGGTCAGAGGGAAGAACGCAGGTTGATGGAAAGAAGGGGGGGGGGGGGGGTCAACTGCTTTTGCGTACGCAACACAGGTTGTGCCGTTGAGGTCGGCGAGTGGATCGGGCTGGCCCCGAGTAGGCATTTGTCGCCGTGTCCCGAATGCGAGATGCAAATAGCTTTGCGCAGGCAGGAGCGTTCGTCGCTGTCTGGTTGCGTGTTCTACCGAGAGTACGAAGACACTCTCCATATATGTCGAGTCATCGCAACGCCGCTGGGTGTTTACCGTGAATGGAGAAGGCAGAGTCAACGCTATGATATAGGCGAAACAACAAAAACAGCAGGAAATGTGCGAACTTTCGACGTGCACGCCCCGTTCAAGTTGGTGGCGCGCGCAGTGCATGACTCTTTGCCTGGCGTTGATGTAATGATCGCGCGAAGCCATTCCACCTCGCCCCGTGTCCTGTTCGCGCCAGAAAAATGTGAAGAAAAAAAATGGAGGAACTTGGTAACGAACATGTAACCGTGGTTGATGTGAGTAGACCGATGAGATGTGCAGGTGCATAGCGGCAAGTTCATTCTGGTGTACTGGAGAGCGCTTTGGGTGCTTTCGTCATTTCCAGGCACACCTCGCTTTCGTCATTCTCAGACGCACCTCATAAACCCTGATGTAATGGTCTACCTACGTCGTCGTCGTCGTTGTCGTCGTCGCTGTTGTTGTTGTTGTTGTTGTTGTTGTTGTTGTTGTTGTTGTTGTTGTTGTTGTTGTTCGCTGGCTTTACTTCAGCGGCCGTCATTTCATAGAACCAAACGAATAACGCCAATTTTCTGAAAGGTGGCGGCTGCACAAACAATCCATTTTAGTAGGCCTAGCTTGGCTTTGTCTTGCAATAATTTCATGTTGATTACTCCTAACGGGCACTTGCTACTTCGCTTGGAATCACATGATTAAACGACACCTGTTAAATGCCGAATTCCGCTCTTACAAAATTATGAGGGGGATATTATACTGTAGCTGTAGCTTTATATATGTACCCCCAAACTTGTGCAGCTTCGTTCACTGCATGCGGTTTTGTCGACAGTAATTACTCCTCCCTCTCTATGACATCGTCTACACAAAACAGGCGAGGAGGAATCATCATTGCGGCGGCACCTCTGGCGTGAAAACATCACGTGTGCACTTGACTGCTTCCTCCGATGTCGGGAACCCCTTCAGCCGTCTACTTTCGCACCTCATTCCCTCCCCCCCCCCTTCCTTTCCACTTGTCAGGCGTAAGAGTCGCTCGCGATGGGTGAGCAATAACCCGCCGAGCGTCATGCCGTCATCGGACTACGAAGTTAGAATGCTCTCCACCCACCCGTAAAAGAGGAAAGCAATATATATATATATATATATATATATATATATATATATATATATATATATATATATATATATATATATATATATATATACGGTTCGTACACGGCCGCAGAGAGTCGGGTCAAAACGGAATCCAGCTCTCGCGTATATATCGGAAGGCGGCGGCAACAACAAATCGCGTCTCATTCCGTTTCCCTCGTTTTTCGCCGTCCCAGCCCCTTTTCATTATCGCACCTCGGGGGTATCGGCGGCGGACGAATGAGCCAGCTGCCCTGGCTCGAAAAAGGGCCCGCGCTGCGCTGGCGAAGTCGCATTCATCAAGCGCGCGCCATCGAGAGAAAGGGGGGGTTCGGAAACCCCGTTGGCAGCCGGGATCTGGAGGCGCGATATTGCCGCCACCGTGCGCGAATCGACCGCCGCACCGACCCAAGCGGACACACTCGGCATTCTCCATCTCGAGTGGGGCGAGCGAGACATTGTGAAGAACACAACGGTGGGGCGAATAGAAGGTAGGAGGCAAGTAATAGCGACCCCACTGTTGCCGGAGCAATGGGAAGGTTTATACACTATGCACCAAGGGCCTCAGAGATTTGGGCGCTGGATAATTGCGGCGGAGGGGGAGGCTGCAGAAAGTGCGCGTTTTGTAATGCTGATTGGCCACCCATAACTCTCGCTCGTAAGTGTTGCTGTTCAGCGGATCGAAGCCGCTTATTCGAGTACCGCCACCGACGCACCTTCTTCTTCCTTCGCCTCCAATCCGGAGCGAGTTTGAAAAAAGGAAGTGAAAGCCACCGTCGCTTCTTTCGAATTTTTTTTTTTCCTATTAACAAATTGATCCGCGTTCAGCTTGTACACATACGCTCCGCCACGCAGAGCGCGTTGAAAACGCCTGTTTCGGGAGACAAATCGAAAACGAAAGAATCAAAGCGGGGGGGGGGGGGAGGAAAACCGACAAGAGATGCGGCAGACAACGGGCGCATGCAGCCTCGCGCGTCTCACGTTTACGCGCTTTTTTTTCTCGCCCTCCCGCGACCACTTTTCAGCGCCGCCGCATGTGCGCGCACACACACGCACTCGTACGCATGAATCGGCAGCGATTACTCGGCGAGACGATGGCGCCGCCTGCCGAAGGCGGCTCGCTGTGCGGCATCCGAAATCCGTGTTTACGGGCGATGCATTTGGCGATTGGAAAGAGCCCGAGTTTTGAAAGCGTTTTGCTCTTTCCTCCCGGCCCTATAGCATATGTTCGCGCAATGCGATAGGCAGGCTCTCGAAGTTCGGTTCTCCAGGTGGCAGAGAGAGGGCGGGAGAAACGACGCCGCTTGCCCGACCACTCACCGCGTCCTCGTGGGGAGAGGGGGCTACGATGACGTTTGCGTCGAGCAAGCGGCGGCAATGCCGCGTCAAGATGCCATTTCGTGATCAGCGGTTTCGTTCCTTTTTGCGCCTGAGCCTGCCCGTCACTAAAGATCGCGAAGACGATGTTGTTCCTAGCGTTTTTTTTTTTCTTCCGTGTGCTCAAGCAAGGAGGTCATGTGGCAGTGTTGAGCGTAGCCTGAATTAGCGGCTCCCGAGAACGCGATATGGCGCAAGTGCTCCACCGCCGTGTCGCTGTCTGTTCGAGTTTCGCGCCCTTGGGCGACCCCGGTCGTTCCTTCGCATTCGAGACACGTTTTTCCCCCGGGGAGTCGCCTCTTCGTCTTCATTCGCCGCTCCTCCCCGAAAAAAAAAAAAAAAAAGAGCACTTCGGCGATGCTGACTTGCAACAGGCCGTGGTCGGGAAGGGGGATAGTGCCTTTGTTAAAGGGCCGATAATTCTGGCTCCACCGAGGACGAGGCTTCACACAGTAGATTCCCCAGTCTCCCTTTCGCGTTTTCTTCCATCTTTCGTTTGTTCGCGGCAGCTGTGAATTTTCGCGCGTGAGAAACTTCTCGCTCCATCTTCCGTATGCAAGATGCTTCGCTGTGCTTGTCTGTTTAAACTTTAAGTGACGGGTACAGAGCCTTGAAACGTCAGTGGTACTATGGTGTTAATTGCCCCTTTCTACGTGTTCGAGAGAAAGAGAGAGCGCGCTGACGTGGGCGCGCGAACGTGCGGAGGGGTGTACACGTACGCGTATTCTGTCATGCGCAGTTTATGTGCGCCTTTCTGGGTTTTTTGTTTTTTTTGTTTTTTCATTGCGTGCTTTGTCGAGATATATTAGTACTTTATTTGAACGTGTACCAAGGTTACTTTGTTTGCATACTGCCTACAAATATTATGTTCACTCGTCGTACTTTTGAGTATTTTTTTGTTCTTAAACCACGGCGTAACGTAATCATTTGCGTGTAACACGATCGTAAGCAAAGATTTCGCGCCACGTTCTTATTTATTTACTACCCGTTTCTTATCCTTCTCGTGGGCTGGCACGGAATAGCTAGCCATAAGCTGTTACTGCCTTATATGCAATGTCAGCTGTCTGCTATTGAAAAATGAGAGAGTTTCGCGCCGAGAAGGCCGTTTGTGAGGCAGTGACAATACGAACGCGCGATGGGTTTATTTCGCAGCCATCGGTTGACGTTATTCTCCTCCCCCAGGAACGACGAAATCATCGCGGGCGACCACACGACCGAGCTGGTGCTGCCCCGGGTGACGCGGAGCTTCAACGGCGACACGATCACGTGCGAGGCACGCAACGACGTGGGAACCACGAAGTCTACGCACACACTCAACATACACTGTGAGTGCGCCCTCTTTCAAAACTTCCTCTTGCGACTGTGCAGTGTGCAAAAGTGTGACTTGTAACGACGTCAAATAATCGTCGATCACCGAACGAAGACAAAGGTTCTCCTACGTTCGACTCGCTTTCGTGTCATGTCCTGTTTGTCCATTCTATGTTCGTGGCTTGGATACCAGCTGTGGGGGTCACATTTCTATGGGGAAGAAATGCTATGGAAGCCCGTGTACTGCTCGATATCAGTAAGCTTTATAGAACGCCAGATGCCGAAAATTTCTAGAGCCCTCCACTATGTCATGCTTCGTAATTACATCGTGGTTTTGCTTGGTACATTGATACAACCCAAGATATTATTATTATTATTATTATTATTATTATTATTATTATTATTATTATTATTATTATTATTATTATTATTATTTGTTCTCGCTACAAATCGCTACGATTTCCAGCCCTGCAGAGCTGGTAGCTAACGTCGCGTATCGACTCGGGTTGCTCTGACAATGCCATCGGTGTCGGCTCCAACGAATATAAAGCTTTTATGTCATACTAACAAGTTTACCTGGTACCCGGATTCTAGCTGAAATTCGTTACGAGCTACGACTATTGTCGTGCAAACATTTCTTTGTTGTGAAAATTTGAAGGTTTCGCAGGTGGGCTCGGATGCGACCGCTGTTCAAAGCGCCAGAGGTTAGCTTCCGACTCGACTTTATCGGTTATAGTCTCGAATTTGTTGATGTCTTCCTTTCGCGGCCTTTCAGTGCTGCCTTTAAGAGCCCTTTCTGAACACTCATTGGGTAACTGCTGCAAGCACACTTGCTGGGTACCCACTGCGGCATTAATAATAATAATTTCTGGGTAGTAGACCTTTTCGTCATACTTTTCGTCATTCTTTTATATATATATATATATATATATATATATATATATATATATATATATATATATATATATATATATTGATTGATGACGGTGACAACGGTAAAAAGCAGCCGAGACTGTCCATATAATTGCTATCGCAATAAAAGGTTTTTTATGCGAATATCATGAAATGCTTGTGCAAAGCATATGTAGTGCGTGTAACTCATTCATATGACTTAAGCCGCAATGCGTGGGATGATTTATTCAGGCATTTTAAGATTACCTTTTTTTCTCACACTGATTAAACGTAACAGACAAGTATTCCGGTTCCCGTTCAGTAGTACACACATTGAGTAAAAAGTAGCGTAGAATTTCTCGCGAAGCCACTCAAGGGACTGTTCTTTATAACGCCGTTCTTCCTTTTATTCTACTAAATATTGCCCTCTATCGAGTGAAATCTGACAGCGGAACAAGTTAGTAGGATATAAGCTGGATGCTAAAAATAAATAAGGAGGCCGGACATGGGACCGTTACCCATTGCTCTGTCTGATCCGACACCGCGCCGGCAAGTTATCTTCACTGTGTGTAAACGGGCCTGACGGAGAAGCCGTCTTCTTTTGTTCTGGCCTGACGGAGAAGCCGTCGTCTTTTGTTCTGTTCTCTGAAAAAGTTTTTTTTTTCTTTTTTTCGTCCTTTCCAGCCACGCTAGCTTTAAGGCCGTTCTTCAAAGCGAGCGTTTGTCTGACCTACATTTAGTTTGAACAAATTCCTCCCCCCCCTCGCTTTCCTGGAGCTATCCGTATAACGGATGAAGTAAAGAACAAAAAAAAAACGGCCCCCTTGTCTGTCTTGCTTCCACAAACACCCTCTCCTATCCCCCGGGCGCGATCCTTCCCCTCCCCCACTCATCTGTAACGGGAACGGGAATGTCGAGAAAGTCATAACTCTCCTGTGCTTCCCTTGGCCGGCTTAGTTCCGCGCGAGAAATACGTCCGTTATATATTATACACGTATACACACGCGCGCTGGCGCTTTGGCTAGTGAAACACGTGGGTCTGCTTTCGGTGTCTACCGGGGCAAGAGGAATAACGCCAAAGGGAAAATAAAGGAAAAGAAGGTTGAGTAGGGAGGAGGGAAGACTATAGGGAAGAGTTTGGAAGGAGGAGGAAACAGGAAACAAAAGAGTAAGCGAATAGGGAAAGTAGGAAGCAAAACACAGTACCAAGGCGAAACACCGGTCGAGTGAGTAGGAGAGAGACGAGACAGCCGTTGGAATGGAATGAGTTTTCTTTCTTTCTTTCTTTCTTTCTTTCTTTCTTTCTTTCTTTCTTTCTTTCTTTCTTTCTTTCTTCGAGTTCCCGCGCTCTTACGCGGGAGCACGCTTACTTTTCATGTATACAAAGCTGGCGAGACATTCCTAACCCTTTCGCTACTTCTCTCTGTGCCCTCTCGCGTCTTTTCCTGTTGTTTCTCTTTCCTTTCCTTTGTTTGCGACTCCCAATTCCGGATCTCTCTCTCGTACGCACAAGCAAGCCTTACTTTCCTCCCCGCTTCCCTCTTCGATGTTCGGTCTGCGTCGCTTGTTTTCTTTATGCACCCTCACCAAACTCTGAACATTCCTATTTATTTCTGTACATTTTCTTTTTACGTCCAGCGAGAAATAAATGTCCAGGCTACGGTAGTACTAGACGCTTTCCTTTCCCTATTTTTCCCCGTGCCTTAGATTCCCACTTCTTGCGTTTGCCAGGAAGGAAATGACAAGGAAAGGGAAAAAAGGAAAGATTAAGAGACGGAAAAAAGGGCACCAGGGAGGAAAATGTATAGAGCCAGCAGACGCCGTAAAGGGAAGGAGAGCTCGCAAAATTTGATTAGGGAGCTTTCGCTTGTCCGAATGGAGGCGGCGGCGGGCGCCTGCAAAACATCGCCGGAGCCGGGGGAAAAACAAGCCGTGACGTTTTAAGGGCGATAGGGACAACTACCGCGAGCGGGCGCTTTTGTGCGCCAAATTTACGTGTTCGACCACCGATCGCTCAAGACCCCCCCTTCATTCTCTCCCCGTATAGATATTCACTGCTATTTGCGTTGTTTATGTATTTTATTAGAGTGCCTCGGCCCGTTCGTTTTTCACATTTAGGAAGTCCGAAAGGGCTGTCAATAGCCATTTGTCGCCGCCCACTTTAAAAGGGCCTCACCGATGTGATTTCTCCCTGTCAAGTTTTTATTTATGTGTTTTTTTACTATTTAAGGAGCGGGTGTTCCGGGTGTAGGTTTTCTCGAAAGCAAATTTATTCCGTCCTTAACAATAAGTGCCCTTATCATTTGTGTACATTTCTTTATACAGACATTGTTGCTATTTTCGAGCTGGCCAAATGTCCACTTTGTGCCTTGATAAATTGCGCAATGCCAGAAAATTAAATTTGTCTGCCCCTCTTTTTCGTTTCTTTTGACTATATTTGTTGGATAAGAGTTTTGTCGGATGTGCAGAAGATCTGCCTTCGTAGCTTTTCCTTCAGTGCCAAGAAAAGTTGTCGCCGAGTATACGCAACATTCACGCGATGCCCCACCACTGAGTGACGCACTTACTCGAGTTCCCCCCATGGGAAGATGTGGGCGGCATTTTTTTTTAAACAAGTTCTGAGTGCTTCCAAACCATCATCCAAACGTCATCTTTCATAGAAGAGAGGGCAGCATAATATTAAGAACTTCTCCGGAAGAATCAGTAGGGCAAGAACGCCCCCCCCCCCCCCACGTATTTAACGCACCTGATCAATAAATATTGAAACGGTGCACGAACGGCGCTCCTTTGGAGTACCTGCGGGTAGACGTCAGTGTAGACGTGAATTCATGTAAGGCTGATAGTAATGCTGAAGATGACTCGACAGGAGTCCCTTAGGTCGGCAAAAGAAGATAGAACTCTCTCTGGCTCACTCAGAAAAATATATCTTATGCTTTGAACTTACTCGGACTCAGACTCACGAAAAATAATAATCATCCGGACTTGCTCAGACTCGCGGCTCTATCTTAGTCTGAGTGAGTCCGGGTGAGTCGACCCGGAAGTGAGTTTGCCGACCTATGATTGGTGCCTGTGAAGGCGTGTAAATATTTTATAATGGCCTGATAAGCTAATGAAAAAAAAACCGACCCCAAGCGACACCGTTTTTCATCTATAGTTGCGGTTTGAGACGTTATAAACATCGGTACCTCCAGAAATCTGGAGGCCCACAAACATGGTTTAGCTTAAGTTGAAGACGATGTAACAAGCGACGGAAAAGAAAATTATAGATTTAACCTTAGAGAAAAAAAGAGAGCAGAGTGGGTCAGTACACAAATGGGGTATAAAGATATCGCAGTTGAAAATCAAGAAGGAATGTACATGGGCTAGGCACATAGCGCGTAGGCAGGATAACCGCTGGTCATTAAACGTAACTGACTGGATTCCCAGAGAAGACAAGCGCACGAGGGGGAGACAGAAGGTAAGGTAGGCCGATGAGGTTTAAAAGTTCGCAGGTATAACTTGGCAGCAGAAAACACAGGACGGAGTTGATCATGGGAGAGGTCTTTGTCCTGCAAGGTGCATAGTCAGGATGATGATTATTATGATGACGATGAAACCCAACCCATTGAACTTATGGTTTGATCATGCACACGATGAAAATGGGCTGTGTGAAGCGTGTTCGTGCTCACGCACACTGTCTTTTTTTTTTTACGAAAGGGAGCAGGCGGGAGCAGGCGAGTTCGCGGCCTGCGCTCTTTGGCTGTGTACAGCTCCATCAACCGAGAGCTGAGGAAAGCACGTCCGCTTTTGGCGGTATCTCCCGCTTCGCGGCCAAAGTGGGAGCCTAATCTTCCAGCGAATATCCACTCTGGCCGTGGCTCCTTATTTTGTTTTCCAGAGATAACGCCAGAAGCGGGCACGCTTTCTTTAGCTGCCGTCTGATGCTGTAGGCAGCCGCCGCAGAGCGTAGGCCACGTGATTGCGTGTTCCCTTTCATAAAGGACGACCGTGTACTGGCAAAGAAGGACTGAAGAAGCAAAATAGTGATGGAAACGACCAATGTTTGTGTTTTGCGACCCTTAAACCTATAGTTGGTAGTCAGCCCTCGTGTTCTCATTCGGTGATTACGCAGTAGCCCTTACCTACACGCCTTTCCTTTCGCAGACCGTCCCGCTTTCAAGAGCGCGGCCGAGACGGTGGCCGCCGAGGAAGGTGCCGAGGTGGCGCTGCGGTGCGAGGTGGACTCCAACCCGAAGCCGGACATTGTGTGGCTTCACGAGGGCTCGGAGCGCGTGCTGGCCCGACAGCCGACGCTCGTCATCCCCGCGATGAGGCCCAGCGACGCCGGCCGCTACTCGTGCCGAGCCACGGTGCCCGGCTTCCCGGAGATCACCCAGGACGTGCACGTCTACGTCAAAGGTGCGCCATTGCGACCGCACGCTGAAATGTTGCCACTACTTCGGAGGGTGTGGGACCGTTGTGCGTGAGCCCACTGGTCTCCGCTATTTAAAAGAGAGTTGCAGTGTTTGCAGTATTCTTCAATGTCCTCTTGAAGCACACATTAAGTACAGGTATACACTAAGGAATGTCTCCAGGTTAACTGGAGCAACTGCCCGCTAATGGAGGCTTTTTCTTGTTCTGGCAGTTTTGCAGATGGGTTTAAGCGAACTTTCAGTGGGGTTTAGTCGGCAATGTGTTCGTGGTTTTCCTCGTGGCTTAATAAGAAGATAAAAGGAAGACGGCACTTAGAGCTGTAGGCGAGACGAACCTCAACCTCTTACGCAATCATTTGCGCACTTACGAGGACTTTTCTTTTTCTAGGTTTCTTTTCCTAAGCGAATTGGCGATTGATTGATTTCACAAGAACGCACGGGGCAGCGCTTGAATAAGCTTCATTTGAAAAACTGAAACAGTGTAGATCTCAAATAATTTACGCTGAAACGATAACAACTTATGAAATCGGCTGTGCACCTGCTGCGTACCCAATTCTCAGGCTCGCAGGTGCGGCTGGTTTGTGTTGGTACCCGCTTAAGTAACTGCGTTGGTACCCGCTTAAGTAGCACATTTGTAGCTTTTGGCAGCTCAGTGCAAGATGCATAGTAGAGTGAGTGAGTGAAACAACTTTACTTTTGATCTGGCATAAAGGGGGAAAATGTAGGAAAACTAAAGCAAGACTCTAGCGTGCTCGGACGTCCTGGAGCAGCAACCTACTCGCGTCAAACCCTCGGAGGCGCCGCTTTCAGCCACTGGCGTTCCAGGATGCCAAGCACGTGCTGGACCACGTCTCTCTGGTTCCCTGGCACTTGGCTCATGATTTTGCTGCTGATGTTAGTTGGCTTTGCTTCTTGGTTGCCCGGTGGTTGCACACAGCACCAGAGGAAGTGTCTCTGTGTGGCTCGCGCCTTCTTGCAGAGTTGACATATGTCTGTAGAGTATACCTCCGGGAAGACGTGCTTTTTCCAGACGGGGTTCCATATGGCTTGTACCTGCAACTGCCGTAGTGTGGCTGCTTCCCTGCATTGTAGGTTGGACAACGCACTTCTATATCAGTCGTGGAGACAGATAAATACGATTTAAGTCCCTAGCGCAGAGGCATGCCCGACACGGCTCCCTGTGAGAAGCGGGAGGACCTCTTATGCTTATTTTGTTTTGTTCTCCTCGCAGGCCCTCCGAAAGTGAGTAGCCCCACGACCCAGTACGGTGTTGAAGGGGAGCAGGTGCGCGTTGAGTGCGTCATCACTTCCGTTCCGCCGCCCACCAGGGTTGCCTGGTCCAGGAATCTGCAGGTAAGGCGCAGCCCCCTCCCCGCTATGTCGCTTACCACCTTAAACTGCAGCGATACTTTTGTCTACTTTGTGAAAAGAGTTTAGTGTTCTGGAAGTGACTTTCATCGCAGGCGTGCGTCACTTATATCACCGCGTTTATGCGCTTTTCCTGCTGAATCTTACGGACAACTTTGAACACCGTCAGGCATGGCGACGGAGATTCCGTTTTCTGCCACTCTCGCAAGCGGGGTTTGTCGGCGTGGTATATTTGCGCAACTTACGGTGATCGCGACCGCGCTTTTATGTGTAAGGTAATGTTGTCAGCTTCACGTTCTGGGAATCGTTTTCTACGTATTGTTTCTTAGCGCGAGCCAGCTCAACATTTTTTTTCTTAAGATAAGAAACTTAAGTTGCGCTCACATGAGTGAACATTCGCGAAAATTGGCGTGACGATGTTAGCTTGGCAAAGTCGTATCTCGCGGGAAAGCTAGCTTCAAAGCAACTAAAAGGGTGCAATGAAATGTGATGTGTAACTTAATGTTGATGGATGCCTTGTTCAGATGTCAGTCACGACTCCGCCTTCGCTTCGAACTGTGTTTGAACAGAAAACAAGTAAGCTTTTATTCGATTTATACTGGCAGGTTTAAGCTATAAAAAAAGCACTTAGTTCTCGCTCACTACCATTTCAAGTGGCAGTAAAAGTGGCGCAACAACGTGGCGAGTTTTGCACCGGTCGAGAAGCCATTTATATCCCGTTTTATCATTTCCTCATCTTTATTACCTTCACGCCTTACGTTATTTTCGATATAATCTATTTGGCCGGGATATTAAATACGTTACTTGCTCAATCCAGCGTGCATAGTGCTAAAAACAGACCTAACTTATGCCGCTTTCAGTTCATATGTGTTTCTTTGTCATTGATCAACCACTCTTGTTAATGATATGCCCTACATCGTGATTCGCATAAATGTTTTTTTTTTGTCTTTTGTGGACAACCCTATCGTAGTTTTTAAGAAAGCAGGCACTGATTATTTTGCTATCGTAGGTCTACCGCTTTACGCGAATTTTTTTTTCCTCCTTACACTTTTCGCCAAATAAGCGATAAAAGAAATAGCACTTGCTTCCTTTCGAACTCGAAGTCTTCAACGCGAAAACTGAAATTATCTATCGGCTTAATCGCCCTCTCGCTCCTCGTCCACTTTTAGTCCGGCCTTTTAACGAAACAAGCGTCCGATTTCGGCCATTTACCTAATGCGTCTGTGTTTTATGGGCCGTGTTATTGAAGGAAAAAAAAAACTTGGGTCTACCAGCAAAGTCACGTGTCGCCAACTTTATTTTTTTTAATTACGGAAACTCAAGAAAAAGAAGGGCCTCAGGCGGGGGATGTATATTGTAATGAAACCGGCTCTTTTTTTTTTTTTGTCCTCCAATCTCTTATAATCGCCGTAGCTGGGTCTTCGATCGAGTTCGTCGCCCCTCCAGTATTCGGCAAAGAGAAGGCAAATGAGCTCAGACTGTCTCGTTATTAGAAAGAACCCTACTGGCGACAAATTAGACAGGCCGCCGACATGGGAAGCGTGGTATATGAGGGTAAAAAAAAATCCAGTGAACTTGTACGAAGCCTGACATTACGGCGGGCCACGCATTTAATTTGAACAACTCCCCCGAGGGTCGCGCCGTGAAAAACGAGCAGTGGCGGTAGCTGACGCCGTAGTTCGATGTGTGTTTTTTTTTGTATCGTTTATTATTTTACCGTTTTCTTCGAGGGTGTAGGAGTAAGGGAAGGAGGCCTTTCCTGGCTTTTTTTTTTTCCTTTACACCCGGTGGCTCGTCTTATTTCTCGGGGTTTCCGCGGTTCTCATTCTGCGCCAACTGATAACAGTGCCGCTAGAACAAAAAAAAAGGAAAAGACATATCGGAAGGAAAATCGAGAGAAAGAGTGTACAGGAAAACGCCAGCGACGGCAGTGTCATCTGACCGAACCCAATTCGTTGAACCCCGAGGCCAACAGCGTCTTCTCCGTGCCAAGAGCCGTGTGTTTCTTCGTTCTTTTTTTATTTTTATTTTCGGAAAACCGTCGGCAACGAACGCGGAAGGGACGGCCCGCCGACCGAGGAGAGGCTAGGCAGTTTAGATGAGAAAGGGAGGGAGGTAAGAAAAAGAAAGAAGGGAGAAAAGGAGGAAGAAAGAAAGAAGGAGCGGACGCGCTAGATAAGGCCGCGCCATCAATCCTGTAAAGGACTCGGTGGCGAAGCGCGGACCCGAAGGAAACGGGCTCTGACGATGACGAAACGTTCCTTAATGAGTATTGATTGAGGCCGCTCCAAAGACGGCCACCGGACGCATGCTCTTGCTGCTGCTCGTGTCGGTCTTCAACCCGGTTGAAGGGTTGTCTGCTCTTCCCGGTGCTTCGCGCTGTATCAGGGGCCCGTTTGCGTTGTCTCGACAACTTTTCCCTTCTGCACCGCCATCTTCTCTCTCCATCCCTCTCTCTTCCCCTCGACGTCTGCCTCGCTATTTGCTGCTGTTGTTGTAGATCGTGGCTTGTCTCTCTTAGCGGTGTCCGGCAGTTTACTTTTCTGCGCCATTTCGTTGATTAATCTGGTGTCCCGTCCGCGAGTCCGGTGTATACCGAGTGCTGCTGGGCACCCGCGGCGGAGTCTCACGCTTAAATGACGCGCTTGCGGCCGTGATTAACAACGGTCCGGCCGCCGTCGTTGCCGTCTCCAGTTTTGCTGCGCTGCCGAGCCCGCGTCCGCTGCTGGCGACATTCAATTTGCCGCGCATGAAACATGGTTCCGCGGAAGAGACGGCAGCTCCGTCGGCCCTGTCGTCGCCGTTGATAGTTAAGGAACCTTAATCGCCTTCTGCCCGCTGCTCTGGCGTTCTGGTACACGAACTCCATGTCACTTTTGCTGTTCGCATCGTTTCTCTTTTTTTTTTCATCTGGCTGTCCACAAACGAGCAGACACGTCTTTACAGAGAGTATTTTCCAAACAACGGCATTATTTATGCGAGGCGAGCTCGTGTTCTAAAAGTTGGTCCTCGAGTCACGAATGATACTGTTTACGGTGATGAATAATTTAGACATGGTAGCAGTACAGACCATGCGGCCTTTAGGTTTTCTGGAGCTTCATGTTTCTGTGACAAACATCGGGCCTCACTGATTTCTCTATTTTTTTATTTTTTTTTCAATCGCATGAACTTAAGAGTGTTAAAGGTTGTTTTAGATCAAAAACGGTACACTCATATCTGATTGTTATAAATTATGTTTATTGGCTCAAGAGCCATTTGATGGCCAGAATGTGCCAGTGCATGATAACAAGTGCGAACAAAGGTTTATGTCAAGCGGCCGTATAGGGGCCTAAAATTCGTCGCGCTAAAAGAGAGTAATAGGCATAGGTATTAAAATCTCGAGAGCTGCAATAAATGTTTACGGTGTAAATAAGTGGCAAAGAGTTATGATTATAAAGCTATGGAGATGGCTGACATTTGCAGTGGACAATTGAGTGCTGGAGGAATGAGGAGGAATCATGACACTAGAATTTCTATGTTCATGCCCAACCACTATTCCAAATAATATCCCAGTGTGTTGGAAAGACTCATGGACACATGACACTGTCAGTGACAAGAACCTTATTTGATAATCCTGACGACAATCGTGAAGGCAGGCCTAGGCTTTCCCATCAAGTCACATCTTTGTTTTTCTTCACCTATTTCTTTCAAAGCTATATTGCAGCCACATATTGGTGCCCTTATCATCCTAGTTGTAGGTTTGATCACCTTTTAGTCCCAAATGTCATCTTTACAAATGTGCTCATTCTCGTACCAGAATTCAGCAATGGTGCAATGGTATGTTCTCATCGTGTGTCATATTTGTAATGTGAACAAAAGTGTGATGATCATTTCTAGTATAATGATCAACTCTTGGTTTGCCCTTAATTTTTTATTTCCGAGACATGATTTCGCTATTTTCATGTCTGTTCTTTCAATATTAACCGGAAAAGACAATAAACAGGATAACAGACATTGTAATAGACATCTTAGTAGACATTAAGTAAAACTTTAGCTTCAGCAAGTTGGTGCATAGTTGAACACATATTTTTGTTGCGGGAAAAAGACATAGAGCCGCTTTGGTCTTCCAGTTGAAGTTTGTGCCCGTGTTGTTCACTTTTTTTCGTTTGCGTCTTTTTCAACTCAAATATGTGTTCATAATAGACATATCTTGTCTATTATTTTTTATTCAAAGGTGTTTAAGATTGGTACAATCTGAATACATTTTTGTCACCTGCCCCCTCCTTCATGCCACCTCATGACCTTTCTCTTTCTCTTTTTTTTGTATAGCTGGTTGACATCGACAACAACCAGGGCTACGAAATCATAAAGGAGCCCCTGTCGAACGGCCTCAAGAACTTGCTGATCATCCATAATGCTGCCGAAGAGGACTTTGGCCAGTACAACTGTTCCGTATGGAACCAGTTCGGCTACGACACGAGGCTCATCACTGTTAGGAAACAAAGTAAGCATTACTGCGATAATTGGTCTCAGTGACGGGAATTGATTTTGGCCCAGCAAAAGCAAGCACTCAGCTTTTTGAAGATCTTTGTTTAGATTCAGCTTCACCTAATAGATGGTATTATACAGGCAGAGCACGCTTTACAGGAAACTTGAGTGAATGTTTTAGTGTGTGATTTGAAAAAGAAAAAAATACGGTGATTGCGACAGATTTACTTGCATAAGGTGAATCTCGGAAACAAGTACCGTATTTTCATGATTATAGCTCGCATTTGATTCTACCACGCAGGTTATTTCACGTGAGGAAAACCAAGAAATAACTTGATGCTGGTTTATATTTTGTGTGCAATTGTAAAGTACACGCAAATTTGAGAGCTAAATTTAGCTACGAAAAAAGAGTGCTGCAAGACCGTGAAAGTACGGTTCTAGTCAGTATGAATAAAATAGAGCAGGAACACTCGTAATTTATTATGTGTTATCTGCATTGAGCGAGCATTGTGAATTGCTTGATTTTGAAATAGCATGATGCCATCGCGAAATATAGCATAAATGGATCAATTGCATAAAACTTAATCTTAGTTTTCTGAAAACAGTAAGTATGCAAATCAGTTTAGAAACGTCACTTTTTGTATGCACATTTTCATTTTTTTATAAACAGAATATTTATGCCTGTTTATATTAGACCTTTGTTCTTAGATTAATGTGGGAACTGACATTTGATAATTTGCCAACTTTTGCCACCACACAGAAAACCTTCCCATGGTGATCATCCTGGCTGGGGTCATCGGAGGCATCGTGCTTGTCGTGACCGTGACGATCTCTATTATCCTCTGCCTGCGAAAGAAAAACATTGTCAAAGGTAGGTTACACTGTGTGTGCTCCAGCTTATAACTGGTCTTGAGGCTATAGTTACTGACGTCTCATTATCGACATAACGGAGAATTTAAGAGCACCAGACAGTTTCTTTCAGAGACCAGCATTCAAGCACTTATGGTCCCCTGCCACTAATTTAATACAGTTGCGCATGCTCTTAGACCAGCTCTGTAATCGCATTGTACACCACGCCAAACACTTGTTTGCCTGAACTTCTTTTGCATTTCGGCGACTGCCAACCTTTTTAAGTCATCCGGCTTTATGTGCTTTTGCTGAATCATAAGATACAAAGAGTCAGTACAGTAGCTTCTGTTGTGCCCTTCTAATAAATGATTTAAACAACTGAAAAGTGACCCAATTGCCAAGAGTAATGTTTAGTAATTCACGTATATTGAAAATATAATCACTATAACGTGTTCTTGTGCAGTGCTGCTCATGTTTATTGAGCTGAGCAGTGCTTTTACTGGTGTTAGTGCTGAGTGGTATCATTGGTATGGTAAATCATTTTCTTTAACAGAATAAAAAAAAAAAAACAATGGAAGGCACCACTTACACTGCAGCTGTTGTATCTTTAAGTGTATAGCTGAACTATGGCATAAGTGTTCATAAAGCTAAAGGGAAAGAAAACTAACAAATGTGCATAACTAAAAGTCAAGATACAGATCAGTAGATCTAATGCGAATGAATATAGATACATGTTTATGGGTAAAAGTGGGCTAGTTTACAAGCGTTAATAGAAAAGAGCTTGAACATAGACTGTGTTGCAAACTTTATCAGGAGCACTTTGCATTCTCTCAAGTGAAGCCTTCTCTTTTATGTCTCACAGATGATGACTTCAACTCTGAAAAGAAGGGGAAGCAATCAGACTCTGCATCCTCCGGAGACTCGGACATTAAAGTGGAAATCAGAACGGCGTCGTCATTGTCCAATAACGAGCACGACCGCAACTGGGAGGACAATAGTGAATCGGCACGAACACATGACGCAGCGGATATCTACAAGTATGCCAACAGTGCTGCCGACTACGGAGACGCGACTTTTCCCGCGAAATCGGTGAGTAGAAGTTGCAATTTTGCAGTAGGACAAATTGTGTGTGCGTCTTCTGTGCGGGATTTGAAGACTTTTATTCTTTGAAACTTTGTCGAATAATTACATTAAGCTCTCTTCGTGTTACCGTTGAATCTCCGGAATTTCCGTTGCCCTTATTGCGGGTTGTCGTAAAGTTTTTAATCTTCTGATATTACTAATGTTACAAATATAATAATTACATAGTGTACGGCTACTCCTGGGTGTTCATCAATGTCAAAGCATAGGGCGAGAAATACAGTGCTTAGTAAAGAGCGCACAGAACGGTGCTGTTAACATATACAAACTCGCCAAGTACTCTATGTTACTTCAGTTCATAAATGACTAACTTCAAAAAGTTTGTGTTTGTATAGAAAATACAGGTTCATGCAATAGAAATTCGCCGAGCATAAATTGATATTTCAAGCAACCTTAAAGCTTCAAAATAAGCTAGTCAACTTCTAGATATAAGAAAAAGGCTGCATTCACCACCTGAGCCCAGCATGATTTTTTTCGCAGGAGGCTCAAAACAACAACGGCTACATCCCGTACGTGGACTACTCGCGTGACTACAATCCACCGCCGGTGCCAGCGTCACTGCAGCTGAACGCGAGCCGCGACAGTGGCCTGTACGGCAGCTCACCGCAATCGCTCAATGACCTGGGCCAGGGCATCGACCCGCGGTTTCGAGCGGGGTACGCAAACCCATACCTGCGCACCTCGCAGTCGAACCTTCCACCTCCTCAGGGCGTGTACGTCAGCCCAAGGGCCATGCCGTCGGTCGTTGCTAATACTGCCGGCGTACCCGGTGCTTCGTGCGCAACATTGCCCCAGAACAGGTCAGCCATAATCTAACACGACCTATGCTTTCCTCTTTATGTCATGGAAAATATGGAATGTATGTTTCACCTTCACTACTCTGTGGCACTTCATTTGTGTAAAGAGAAGGCTACGCTCAGCATCACCTAATGTCACCATGGCTAGGCTTACCACTTGGCTCAAAGTACCACTTGGAGCCGTAGCATTTGATGTGAACCATTTTATGTGGTTGGCTCCGTGCGACATAATTGTCACACTGAGAACAGCGGCTTGACTTTACAGCGATAGTGTGTGTTCCTGTACGCATTTAACAAACTTTCATGTTGTTGTTTTTTCTTTTTCACGCGCATTTATTGCATATATTGTAAATGCCACGAAACTTATCACGCTCTTCTTTTATTCTTCATTTAGGTACATCACATCGCAACAGAGCCATGTCAAGCCGGGCACGCTAGCCACCCATGTATGATGGCAGGAGACCTCGATGTAAATAGGACTTAAGCTCTCCACGAAGCAACCAAGAGTGTTGTGTGCTCCTCGCTGCGGACATTGCGTGGACAGTGAGTGTGTGTGTGCGGGGAACTAATGCTAGACCCTGTGGGAAACGAAGAAAAAAAGAAAAGAAACGGACGCTGATGGTGCGCGCCCACGAAGTGTCGTATTTCCGAAGTGACTCGTGGTGCCACCACATTTGCGGTGTTTCAAGTCAGGAACCAAAGAGCTGTTAATAATTGTAATTGTTCATGTGAGCGTGCATCAGTGTGTGTGTGTGTGCATGCGAGTGTATCTGTCAGTGCATGAAGTTGTCACGTTTCCCTGACTAGATTAGATACAAAAAATAAAAGCAAGGCAAGGGTAGCCTTATTTATTAACTGGAGTAGTGTGACCTTGCGGTGTTTTTAGCGTAGTACTTCATTCTTGCATTCTGATTCGAGAGTGATCCCTTCTTTTGCTTTAAAGACTGACCTCTCATCAGTAGTTGTGTTCATATTTTGCAGCACGCCGAACTTTTCATGAAATACTCCGCTTTTCAAATGCTTGCATGTAGGAACTGCAGTTAAGCCCTGGGTTTTTTGTGAACATACAGCACAATCACTGCTTTCCTGTTTTTTTTTCTTTCTATCAGTGGCTTCAAAAAATGGCCGCTCTCTGCTTGTCTCACATAATTCTACATGCAATAACACAAAGCCTGCAAGTAACATGTGCCATATACAGTGATGTGTGATGTGTTGTGTGCAAGGTATCTTGCAGAGTTGTGGGCGACAGACACTGCAGCGTATTTCACTGCAGTCTCGAAGGAAAGCACCGAGTGGAAGATGTGAGAGAGCAGCGTTTTAGAGTGAGGCTTAACGAATAGGGTGTGAGAAAGCATAACACTTGCGGCCTGAGTTTAACCAGGATGCAGTGGAAATCATTACTACACTACAAAATGGGCATTACCGAGTTTTCAACGTTGATGATTCTTGAAGCAGCATGTAAAAAAATCAATGGAAATGGCCTGTTTATTCTTTGCTCGAAGTGAAATGTGTACGTTTATGTTCAAGCAACGTCCTGAAAATTAGAATATTGACCTAATAAATTGTCATGATGCCTCCTGAAGATTCTCTAGGACAATGAGTTTTGCAGAAGTTTGGAGGAAAGGTATGCGTACATTGAAACAAAACTGACACATAATGTACATGCATTTTCATTTCTGGTACTATTATCATCCCCGTGCTCACGTCATAACTTATCTGCTTGCAGGGGTTGTCATCCACCCTGCATAAATTACCACACAAAATAAGTCACCTGTCTGAAGCATGTATCTGGAAGGCATGCTCCTGTGCAGTGCGTTTCTGGTTGTAACATAAGTGCTCAGTTCCATTGGATATTACAAGTGGCCTTCTAAGCTTATCTGGTTGGCTGGTGCCAATTCGAGTTGGTTATACCCTCATCAATGTTGTACATAACGTTGATTTCAGTGGGCGTGTTCTTTCAATGCTTCCTTCGTCGGATTCTTCCCATTGGCGACACTGTGATTGAGTATGTCGTGTGCCTGATAAAACAAAGGGGTGGGGAGGAGGAAAAGCAGGACTTGTTGTCTCTATGCAAGCGTGGTGTCCCATTATGATACATCTCTAATTAGCTTGCAAAGCGGTGATCAACTTAAATTTTGACCGTGGCCCTTCGTAACGTCTCTAAACTGCGTGGATGTGTGTGAAATGTTTTGTCGTTTGCACTGTATTGTAAACCGGACTGCCATATACGCCACAGAGGGTACGAGGAGCGTTGTGGCAAGTCTACTGAGTCATTAAGCATGCCAGAAAAAAAAGAAGTTTCGGTGCTAAAAAAATGTGTCCTGCTCCTTTCCCAAGATGGTATTACAGAAAGCACACTAAGCCGTGTGTTGCTCGCTTACTATTTTTGTTTTTTCATTCTTTTATTTCTGTGACCTTGACTGTAGCTCTTGGCCTCCCAGCTTTCTGCTGTGTGACGCATGGAAAACTGGGCCGCGAAACCATCACTGTACATACAGAGCACTTCCCGGCGTTATGACAAATCGCACTTCTTCAAGCTTCGCGCTCTACCGCCTCCTTTGTATCGTTTGTTTGTTTACCTGATAGCGTCTGTACAGATATTTGCTGATGAGAATTTGCTCACTTTATGAAGGTGAAACAATTGTGCGTGTGCGTGTTAATTAAACCTATATGAGAGTTTCAGCGAAATAGGTTGTTGTTGTTGATCACTGGCCTACACACTCGCTGCTTGTGGTGCATGAAACATCAAAGCAGTTGATGCCACAGATGCTATGAACAAGCTGTAATCTCTAGAAGGTAAGAACAAGGTAATCCCGAGAAGGAAAGAGATGTCGGTGCCTCTGGGCATTGCTGCTGCCTGAATTCTTTTTTTACGATGAGAACTCCACAGAATTTTTTTTTCGCGTGAGTACTTGCACAGTGAATGTATATACTTGCAGTACTTGCAGACTAGATCGCTGGCTTATCAGTCAGGTGATGCGACATTTGACATGATCGGGATTCCTCTGCAACCATCATTCACAAAACAGGTGAGAATTCACGCTGCAGTGGAATATTCTTGTATTTCTTCCTGAAGATCCGAACTGTAATTCGCGCCTTCGTCATCTCGCGAATCGCTCCGCGCGGGCCCTAGTAGAGTCGTAGAAACCGGTGACGTATGATCACGATCAAACCGTGATCAGCCTCTGATCACGGTTTGGTTAGTCATGTTATTCATTGGTGCGCAAGAAAATTAAAGCTCACACAGACATACTCACAAACTGTTTTGCTTTGACGATTTGCTCGGACTCTCGTCAATTTTTTCGTAAATCATAATCGCTTGTTCCGAGACTCCCTAAACTTTCTCTCAGTCAAACTCACTCGTCAACCAAACGCGCCAACATACATATTGTCACGGGGTCGTGACGTCGACGAAGAAGCAGAGTGTGCTTTGAAGATTAAACTGTTTATTTGGGCGAACCTGTGTCAGGTAAACGGAAAGTCCTATCACAGTAGCAGGCTAGCACTGATAGCGGCGAACGGAGCGTCGGCCGTCGATAAAAGTGACAGCGGCGAAGCGCGTCGGCATTTATACACTTGCCGTCGAATGTTATAGCGTTATCGCTAGCGGTGACGTAGGCTCTAGAATAATCTGTATAGTTCGCGGAGTGGGCGTGATCCTATCGAAATGATCTACTGCACTCCTGAAGCTTCTCGAAGACTGCAGCCGCGGTTTGCGCTGAGAATAACGTAGTGTATTGGGGCGATAACAAAACTTCAGAGAACAAGAACGTGGCGATATTATTCAGCCGGACTCGCACAGACTTACGGCTCGACCTGATTCCGAATGAGCCTTAGCGAGTCGACTGAAAGCCCGTTAGCGTAACAGTTTTTTCTATGAGAGTGCAAATGCTGTTTTACACTAATACTATTTCACAGAATTGGTACTCTACGATGAGCTTTTTAATCTTGCACCGTCAAATATGAGCCATCAGTGGTTTCAATCTAGCAGGAACATTTTTTTTTTATGAAATACGCGACTCGCACGAAAGAGTTTTGTCAAGAAATACGAGGGCAAAGTTTGCGGAGGGTTTCTACGCCACAGCGAGATAAGTGCACTCGCTCGCACGATTAAACCATGCATCGTAGAGCAAAGAACACAAGTGGGCCGCCGAGATGCGCGCATTTCATATCTCACGCTTTCCTCCCCCCGTGCTCGGTGTCGGCGGGGTCAGTCAATGAACTTTATTCACAAATTTTCCTGAAAAGCCGATGTCCCTCAAAAGGAGGGTCGACTGCGGGCCCTCTGGACAGCCCGGATTTGGACCTCCCGGTCCGAGCTGGTGACTGCAGTCTTCCAGGCGCCCTCTGTGGTGAGAGGCTCGCCATCGCGCAGTGCCGTGCATTGCCAGAGCATGTAAGATAACGTGCGTCGTCTCTCGTCGCAATGAGGGCAGTGAGGCTTTATGCTGTCACTAGACTTACTGTAACCTAAGAGCGACGGGTAAGTACCGGTTTGCAGCGTTCGCAAAGTGATTGACTGGGCCCTTGAGAGTTGCGGGTGCGGGAACCTACACCTGTACAATTGATAGTGCTTGCATATTTCGTTGGAGGTGAGGAGAGAATCAAGCTGCAGGATGCCTTCCCCTAAATGAGAGACCGAATTCCCGTCATGGTGGGTCAGTGCGCGGACATGGGCAGACTCACTGGCATTATGGATAACAGGATGGACATCCTGACCCACGTGGGCAGGAAACCAGGTGATGCGACCATCAATTGCACTGCAATTTGAAATTTTGGTCAGAATATGGGCCGCCTGCTTACAAACTCGGCCCGTCATGAATGCTCAGCAGCCCGAGAGTCAGCTAAATTGCACGTGCGCGTGGGAATAGCAACGGACAGAGCAGCCTGCTCAGCCCTGGCCGGCGTGGTATCTTGAAGTGATGCTGCTGCGAGGAGTTTACCATCAGGGTCAGTGACCGCAACCGCGAAATTGGCTGTTCCAGGATAGCGTGGTGCGTCAACGAACGCCACAACTTCAGGGGTGGTAGTAGCGGTACCGAGGAGTGGAATGTGCCTGTTTTCGACGACACTTCATTACCACAAGACTCGCTAACCGGCTCGTGACGCAACCCACTTAGTCATGTCACTAGCGGCAGTGATGACGGCACTCATTCTTGACGGCAGTGAGGCGTACCGTGACTCGATGAGCGATGTATTCATTCGCAAGGCGTCCGGCTCGCTGACGATGGCGGACCACAACCGATCCTCGCACAGCCCGTGTAGAGGATAGCGTGCCAGCGGCATTTTCATGAAGCCCCAGACATTTTTGATGATATTCAGGTCTGGCGATTGGGGTGGTCACTCCACGGCCTTTCGATTGAGCCGTAGACACAAATGACATAGAAACACGCACACTTGAGGTGCGCGAACTTGCACAACGTTTAGTGCGGGTCATCGGCTCAGTTCCTGCTATAAATTCATACATCCGTGCGCTCGCCAGCCGTGCGGCAAGCAGGGCTGGCGAGCGCACGGATAACCTCCTAACTATACTATACCCTCCTAACTAAACTATACCCTCCTGAATCATCTGCGCACGCGCATGCGGCAGACGGCGCGTGGTTAGGGCATGCCACGTGCTCTGAGATTTCTCTTGAGTGTGAAACAGCCTGCACGCCTACGCGACGAGGGCAGCTGACCAGCATGCGGAATTCCTTCACAGGGTAAACTTTTCAGAACTTCAATCATGTAAGAGGAAGATTTGTTTTCATTGTTTCACCACCAATAACGTAGTCCTCGCAGGCGCTGTTTTAGATGATAATCACTGCAGATTGTTATCTTTATGTGCAAAATTATGTTTTTAAGTCGAGCCTCAAAGCAACAGACGTTTTTAGTTTGCCGCGTAACATCAACGTATGTAACAGCGAGTAAAACTAGACAAGACGTGACTGTCCACACCATCTTTTTCTAGTTTTACGTGCAGTTGCATACTTTGAAACGAACCAACTAGCCCAGTAAGCGGCCATCGCGTACTATACTAGTTCCTGATAAAGGGCGCTTGCACTGCATTTCAGACTGCGTTGCTAGTATGAAGAAATCTAATATGTGTCTCTAATGCCCTGACCCTATCTGTTAATTATTGTGTAAGGAAGAAACTGCGGCCAGTAATTTTAGATAATGAGGAGTATTTCGTATTATGCCGGGTAGCATGTTTCCCCCCCCCCCAAAAAAAAACATTAACAGCCACGAAAAAGAACTTTAGGGCGGCGACACTTGAACCACCGATAGATTTAACGTGCTGTCGACCTTATGTGATGACATAATCTTGAGAAAACAGCCTGTAATATTAAGAAGGCTTAATCACGTACTTAAGAATGGGTTTTCTCAGCGAAAACCAATAAGAAGTAGATTCCTTTTCGAGCAATCATTTCAGAAAAAGTCACATGCAAATAACTGTCTCTATTTATTTGCAGAATTAATTGCTTACTCTCTTTCCAAACCCTTTGCAGACCCTTTTCAGACCCTTTTTGTATGCGTAATTCTCAGGCACTAGTTCAGTTCCTTTCAGAATAGAACCACGGTGGCTGTGACGCTTTTAGTATGAATATAGAAGACCTATATTACTGTTTGCCGCATGAGGACTTATTAATATGTGTTAATGACTGTAATAATGAACAATGGTACGAGATGGCTTTCCCTGCTAAATTTGGCGTTTTTACGTGGGCTTATCGAGAAATTTCTTCCTTGTATATCAAGTCGACGCTGGTAGTTTACAAGGAAGGCGTTCACGGGGGTGTTCAGAAATCGGGGATATCTATTGGTTTTAAGGTTGCTCCGGTTATTCTTGATTTATACGTTAGCAAAGTTGAGAAGCGTTTGAAAGGCGCTTTAATTGATTCTATTGTTAATAAGGCTTTTCATTGTAGATGGCTACTTGATTTTTCTGCGGAAAAGTGAAGGCTTCGAAACTGTGATGACCTCAGTGAGCGAAAAATTTGAATGAAATGGAATAGGGCTGAACTTTATTAGATTATTGCCCAAGAATAATGGAATACAACTTCTAGACATCGCTTTATACGTTTAGCGGGAACCACGCTTGCTGGCATTGTTCTCCAAGATCTTCATAACCAAGTTGTAAAAAACGGTATAGCCATGTCTTGCCTTAATTCGCTGCCATCAATATGTCAAGCAGTGAACGAGCGAGATTTATGTACTGAACCGACAAGTTCTGCCGCTACTCTAATAAAGCATTGCTTCCGGGTAAACGAAAACTGCAAGACATATCACAAAAATAAGCGTTCAGGACATTGACGTTGTCAGCAAGATCGCGCTTGTCCTATTTCATGATGTAACGCGACTGGGAAGTGTCGAAGTCTGTTGTCATGTGCCTGAGGACCACGTCACCACAGTTGGTGTGATTTGTGATAACAGGCCAATTTAGAATATTTTATCCAAATATAGCGTTCGTCGAGTACGCCCGCTATTTCCGTCACATAACGGGGGGCCCACAAAAGGATAGCGTATGAGGCATGCGAATAGTGATGGTGACAAAAGTCAACGCCAAACTGTGCGTCATACGCTATATTGTCAATGAGTACCCACGTTAAGACACTATAGTAGCGTACCGAATGCTTTATTTACATTGTCTAGAACTTTCTATCGACGTAGATATGCAAAACACGGACCTCCAAAACTCGGCGTCCTGTCGGAGGTGCTGAATTTTTAAATGTTTACCCACCTCGAGAACATGCGCTGCATCAGAGCTGCAAGTCATTTCGAGTTAAATCCGTCCATGCGCATGTCTGGCTTGGCCTCTACTATAACGCAGCTCGTTTATTTGTTTCAATGCCACTACAGTGCACGCTACGAGCTCGTAAATCGTTGACACATACGACCAGCCAGCCGTGGGTGCAGGCTCAGTAATGTAACTTTTTTAGCGCGCACAGAAAACAGGACAGAAAGAGACAGAAAAGCGCTAACTCTCAACTAGTTTTTTTTCTTTTTGAAATGAACAAAACATACAAGCACCTGGAAACTAGAAGAGCGCGCCAATATCAGCGCTAACAGATAGGGAGTACAGTTTTTTAAATTCTAATTAGCCATATCTTTTTATGCTTGCCTGTCACATGACTTACACATGTGCTGTGCTGGTTCTCAGGGGTTTATACGTTTTGTTAATTTAAAAAGTAAATGAGTTGAGAGTTTGCACTCGTCTGTCTCCTTCTTGTCCTGTTTCTGTTTTTTCTTTGTGCGTGTTAAAAAATTATATTACGGATACATACCAACTACTCGCCCAGCTATCTGTTTTACCGGTGCAGTCAGGAAACCATGCTATATATATATATATATATATATATATATATATATATATATAGATATATATATATATATATGTGTGTGTGTGTGTGTGTGTGTGTGTGTAACTATTGTAATTGCTTGAAGTTCATCGACAACTAAAGAAATAGAACCAGTCGATTATCTTCAAATGAATTGCCAGAAAAGTCTACTTGTAGATTTCAGTGCAATTTTTTAGTTAAGAATTTGCGCACACACAAAGTACAAGTGCTTTTTTTATTGTTCTTTTTGGGCACCATTTATTATTTTTTTTTCGCAGCAGAACCTATTGACATGGAGTAGCAGAGGTAATATGGACCTCAACCTCTCCACAGCAGAACAGATAGAGCAGAACAGAACTGCTGTACTCACAAATTATATATACACGTCGAAGGGCTTTTGTTCTAAAAGCATTAGACTACATTTTCTTATGGGGATTAGCAAGCCACGTCTGCTCCAAATAAACTATTAGACGCCATCAATGTACCTCTAAAGAACAAGCATACTGTATTTGCACAAAGTGCGATGTACTTGCTAAAAAAAAAACGTGGCTGATCCCCATGTCATGAAAATCGGTAGAACACGAAAAAAAAACATGTCTTCACAGAGGTTGCCGAGCGCTTATTGCTCTTTTTTTTTGCCACAAAGTGAAAGAACAAGTGCTGTAGCAAAAAAAAAATGTTATGTCACGCAACAAACGGCAAGCAGCTCGAAGCTTGCAGCACGCTTCTCAAGCAGAAAGGAAGCACCAAAGAACATAAGCTGGACGACCGGCGAATAACAACTGTGACAGGTTGGCACAGTGTTTCCTCTGTGGCCATACACGATAAAGAGTTAAGCTTATTTGGTTTTGCCCGACGCGCGTGCTATTCCTGATGTTGTGGCGTAAGTTTTTGTTGATTCGGTCCCTCATGCCTTTTCTTCTCCCCTTTTGCCCCTCCCCCTTGCTTTTTATCTTTTCCTATATGTATTTCCTCCTGCGCGTGTCTGTCCTTATCTCTCCTTTCGTGTTCCCTTCAGTTTTCTGCGCAGCACATTATGGATCATTACCGACACGCCCAACTAGCCATTCTTCTGACTAGAGGCACTGCTCGAACACAAAGAAGGATGAACGAAACGAACTCAAAAGTATACACAGGACGAGCGCGAACGAACAACTGCCACAATTGTTACTTCTTTGTGTTTACTTTGTGCGTGAGCCGCGCGCCCCTTCAGGCGGCTTCTGCAAACGCGGCCTCAGCAGCGAGCGCAATTCTTGCGCTCGGTAACTTCTGCAAACCTATACGGTGAAAGCACAAGACGTGTGCGCGTAACAATGATCGGTTCAGATCATCCTGGAATTTACTCTGCAAGTAGAGTCGCAAAGTACCCGCTAGGCCATAATTAATCCTTTTACAAATTCACGAAGCACCCACTATACGCGTACATAAGGCAGGCATACCGGCCCCGCCACAGTGGTCTAATGGTTAAGGTACTCGGCTGCTGAACCACAGGTCGCGGGATCGAATCCCGGCTGTGGCGGCTGCATTTCCGATGGAGGCGGAAATGTTGTAGGCCCGTGTGCTCAGATTTGGGTGCACGTTAAAGAACCTCAGGTGGTCGTAATTTCCGGAGCCCTCCACTGCGGCGTTTCTCATAATCATATGGTGGTTTTGGGACGTTAAACCCCACAAATCAATCAAAGGCAGGCATACCTGCACACTTTGTTGTCGCACTGCTTTAAATCACCCGCTCGCTTCTATATTTACATGCCCTGACGCGTACTGCTGGTCTAAAGCCACGCAGCATTTCATGCGTTTATTAAGAGGACTTCTTTCACTTCATGACATTATTATGGTATGTTTTTTGTAAAGACGATAATCTTTCTTGGAGACCTTCGACGCGAAAAAATTCGGTCTGTTTGTCCACCCTTAACGGTACCCTAAAAGGCACCAGAGTGACCGGCCGATACCCCTAACGGCCGACCCCATCCGCAGCGCCCACCAATATTGCTCAACGTTCAGCGTTTATACTTGTGCGATTGTCAATTAAAAAGCAATTATTGTGCATTTCTGAGGCACCATAACAACACGTCAATATTATGTATGTGTATTTTCTACTAGAAAAGACATACATAAGTAATTTTAAGGATTGTATAGCCTTTATAACGCTGCGCCGGGCCATGCAACGCTTGCACGAAACGGCAAGTGTTTCCATGCAACGCTTTACTAAGACGACATGGTGGCGGCACCTACCCGTCGCCTTGCGTTCTACACCTTATCAGTCACCTCAGAGACGGGCGCGCACGGCGCACGCCCCGTTTTTCAGAATAACTGCCCGATAGCGCTCATTTCTCACGTGTGACGTGACTTGATGCGCTCGTTCGCCTCCCCTGCATGCTCGAGGCACTCTAACGCAGCGGCTTCAAAATACCATTCACCATTTTTTTTTGTGCAGAGCATCAAATAAACGTTTTGTTCACTCTCTCCAGACGACATTTGTGGTGTAAGATGCAGATACGGGGCCGTTTTTTTTTTTACGAATGAGCAGTGGTGTGACTGCGCGGTATACGGAATATCTGCTTACTACGCTGAAGGCTGGGCGTTCAATATCTCCGTTTAGATTCTACCGCAGATATTAAATGCGAATCATTTCTTTGTGTACCACAGGTACCTAGCGAGTCTGTCTATGCTGGATGTGACCCCCTTCTAAACTTGGCATAAACCAAAACGAGTGTGTGAAGGTAAGATGATTTGACGAAAATAACTCCCCCGGTCAGGGCATGAATAATGTAGCAATCCCGTTGCGTACACCGTCACACCTTTTCCGCCAGACACGTGGGGCAAATACCCGTATACCACGGGCGAGTGTGTGCCATAGGTGCTTGACAGTTTATATGTATCCAAGAAATCAAGAAGATACATTAGGAATCAACATATTTGCACAGCGCAAGACTACGAGTATACTCGTAGTCTTGCGCTGTGCAAATATGTTGATAGTTACGACGTAACTACAGAAGAAGAGATAAAGACAGAAAGAGCGCTGACTTCCACTGAAATTTTATTAGATAATCATGATATATGATTATCTTGCTGTGATGCAATAGGTTGCGCGATTGCGCGGTGATGTTCTGTCAGGAGTATATATTTCCAGTGTTTTCGCTGATAAAATTTCAGTTGAAAGCAGCACTCTTTCTCAGTCCTTGTCTCTTCTGTAGTTACGTCGTAACTACTCGTAGTTTTGCGCTGTGCAAATATGTTGATTTCCAATCACCAACTAGCCCAAGCATCTGTCTTATCAAGATACATTGATAATTTTAACGCGCTACATATCAGTTTCATGCTGTTGGCATCCGATTGCGCAACTGTAATAATCTGGCTTTTTACGTCCCAAAACTAGGATATGATTATGAGAGACGCTCTAGTGGAGAGTTCTGAAAATTTACACCATCCGGTGTTCTTTACATTCAATGACATCACACGGGCTTCCACCTCTTGGCCTCCATCTAAATGCAACCACTGCGGCCAGGATCGAACCTGTGACCTTCGCGTCAGCAGCCGAGCACGCTAACCACTTGTCCACTGTGGCGAATGTTATGCTCCAGTGTAAACAATCGGGCATATAAAATATGAGACTGTTGAACGTCTGTGCGTACATTTTTACATATATTTAGCGTCATCTCGTAACGTTGCCTTATAATCAGCCTATAATTACGAAATATTACACTAACTGTAAGAAATGGACATGAGCCGCGCATGTTGCGCGTAGACAGGATAACCGCTGGTCGTTAAGGGTAACTAACTGGATTCCCAGAGAAAGCAAGTGGGTTAGGGGGAGACAGAAGGTTAGGTGGGCAGATGAGAATAAAAAGTTTGCGGGTATAAATTGGCAGCAGCAAGCACAGGACCGGGTTAACTGGCGGAACATGGGAGAGGCCTTTGTCCTGCAGTGGACGTAGTCAGGCTGATGATGATGACGACACTAATTGTGAGAAATAACTTTATCCGGTAAGTGCATCAAAACACTCAAAGGCGGAGCTCTAATTTGTTCATTACTACGCCTTGATTGATTTGATTGATATGTGGGGTTTAACGTCCCAAAACCACCATTTGATTATGAGAGACGCCGTAGTAAAGGGCTCCGGAAATTTCGACCACCTGGGGTTCATTAACGTGCACCCAAATCTGAGCACACGGGCCTACAACATTTCCGCCTCCATCGGAAATGCAGCCGCCGCAGCCGGGATTTGAACCCGCGACCTGCGGGTCAGCAGCCGAGTACCTTAGCCACTAGACCACCGCGGCGGGGCTACTACGCCTTGAGGTTCAAATAGGAACGTCGGATAAGGTTATGATTGCTTAGGCCAAGTTGATACATCATTTGTCAAAATCAAACGTAATTTACACGAATGGGGCATCAGTCGAGACAGATGATGCTAGAAAAGGACACGTCGTTTAATGATAATCTTTGCGCGTGTTGTGTCTGTGCATGAACACAGACTTAAAACTCAAATAAAATATATCTTTTCAACCGATGGAAAGTGATTCTACTGACAGGAACGCTTCCTTAGAATTGCTTGAAACGAAGCGAGAGGGGTAATCATATGCCCCATTTTTACTTTGTCAGGACGAACATGTATCGTTATTTTTAATGTAAAGCAATTCTTAGCGAACTTCGGTGACTTTGAGCGTATCTATCTATCTATCTATCTATCTATCTATCTATCTATCTATCTATCTATCTATCTATCTATTTATCTATCTATCTATCTATCTATCTTGCGGCTTACGTTTGGGTGCTCTCGTGGTCACCTCCTTGACCCGGCGTGAACCAAAATTAGCATGGGAGGGTAAGATGGTTTGTCAAATATGACGCACTGGTCAAGACATGAATAATGTCACAATCCCGTCGCGTACGTCGTCAAACACTTCCCGCCAGACAGTGGCACATACCCGTGGATGAGTATGTGCCACTGATATGCGTGTATGTACCACAGGTGATTGACACTTAGTATCTACCGAGAAATGACCAAAACACAAATGGGCAGCTTTAACGCGCGAACGTTAAGAAGAAGAACATAAACTTTATTTGTCAAATCCAGACGATTCGAATCCGGAGTTATTTAGTGGGCCTGGGCACCCACCGCGGATGCGGTTCCGAGACCTTCTTGTCTCGAAGCGGTTTCCTCGGCACGCTGGACGGCTTAGAGTTGTGCTGTCAGGTTCAAGCTGAGCAGTGCGGCCTTCCAACGCGAGCGGAGGCTGGCGATGGGAGAGTGAGACGAATCGGCATTGTTCGAATTGTTTATTAGGCCCTGACACTCCCACAGCATGTGACTAAGGGTGGCAACCTCGCCACATGACGTGCATCTGTTTGTAAGTGTACATGTCTGGATACATGGCGTGCATTGGATTGGATTAGATAAACTTTTATGAGTCTGGGGTTTCTGTATGAATATGTTTGTAATTGTCTGAAGTGTACCGCTTGCGTTCTATTTAGCCTTTCGTGAGGGGACGGGTATATGCGTCTTTGTAACTGGTAATGTGTGGTGATGTCGTGAAACCTGGTCATACGATCCTCCCATACCCAGATGTCTGCAGTTCCCCGCGGGGGCTCGTCGTCCTCCGGCGATGCTCGGTGAGTGAGGCCTCGAGCAACGCGGTGAGCCGCTTCGTTGGGGGTGCTCAGTCCGGTGTGTGCCGGGATCCATAACAGGCGCCTTCGGTTATCGAAGTCAACCTCTCCTGGATGTACGGGATGTCGTTGGAGTATGTGAAACGCCTTTTGCGAGATGCATCCGTTGGCGAAATTGCGAATTGCTGTTTACGAATCACAGCGTTAAGAAATACCCGACATCGAAAGCGTCGACCCAACGAACGCAGAGGATAAATGTGAGGGTCCCAGCTGGAAACGAACCCAAGAATTCTGCGTGGCACTGAAGCATTTTACCACAGAGCTACGCCAGGTCTTGGAACTACTTTTCAAATAGACGCTAATCTTCGTGAAACGTCAATAGTGGTTACAGTGCTGCCTACCCACTTTTATAAACGTCACATATGTACTTCTTTTATACAGCCGTCACGTCGGGTTTAACGTCCCAAAACCACCATATGATTATGAGAGCCGCCGTAGTGAAGGGCTCCGGAAATTTAGACCACCTGGGGTTCTTTAACGTGCACCCAAATCTGAGCACACGGGCCTACAACATTTCCGCCTCCATCGGAATTGCAGCCGCCGCAGCCGGCATTCGAACCCGCGCCCTGCGGGTCAGCAGCCGAGTACCTTAGCCACTAGACCACCGCGGCGGGGCACGAGTTATGTTGGGGCGTAATGCAGTGAGATAAGGGTCCAGTACAACACTGCGTCTGTAATAGCACAGAAACCATCGGCTCATACAGAGTTACGTCGTGCTACGTACAATTGTTAAGAGTACCCGAACTTAATTAAAAAATGTAAAAAAAGACATAAGTTACAACAAGCAAAGAGGAAACCGGGCGGGTCAATAGCTTGCAAATTTCGCAAGGCCAGATTCGCCGGCTGCCTACAACACCCTGATCCTGAACCTAATCGTTACGCAACAGTAAACATGTGACCATTTATGTATGTGCGTACAATATTTGCACATATCTTCAGCGTCATTTCGTAGCGTTTCGCTTGATATAAAAATTACAACAGAGCCACTTTCCCTCCGCATGCTTCACATTACATCGATTTCCAAGGTGCGTGACATCTGCCAAATTTTTATTTTCAAGTAAAATGATGTATAGCAGGGGTGTGCCGAAAATGGCTGCCTTAAAAATTTTAACTTAATCTATTCGAACAGTGTTCGATTCGGTCCACTATCACGTTTACCTGGCATTAATATTGAAAATTAACAACCATACAAATGTTGTTTCTCCTAGAACCCGTTCACGAGGAAACCCTGCTCGCCTCATGTAGCAACATGCGTTTCTCAAATATATTCCAGAGAGAGAGAGAGAGAGAGAGAAAGGCAGCGAGGGGAACCAAGTGCTCCAAACTTTCTATGGCGTGATCGTCACCCGCGCTGATGGAAGAAGCTCGACGCATGCAGCTATGCGCAAACTTATTGCGCTAACTTATTATTGCGAGGGAACCCCTCGCTTTGTGCAAAGTTGCACAAGCCTTTGAAGTTCATTTCATCGTCCAGATAATGACAGTCTGAGAGGCTCCTCTACAAGCTCGAAACGTAAAACTGCACATTGTGGGTTTCACTAAACGATTAGCCTCTCAGTGGCTTCCGTTGCACCCGCTAACACCGATCTGCATGGTAGCTGTATAGGTCTCCTGTGCACTGTTCACGAAATGAAACTATAGTTTATTTAGGGCTCAGTGTCGTAAGATTATTTCCCGGTCGTTCGTTTCCACCTTGTTCTCTTCGTGGCACGTCGGTGCAATTTCGGCTCGAGCACTGAGATATCAGAGCCCACACCGCCTTTAGTTAGTGATATCTGCAGCAACACGAAGTGGTTATCTCGAGCCCATATCACTTGTGACATTTAATCGTGATTACGAGGGTTAGACGTGCCAAAATCTAGACATAATCGTTATGAGACACTATGTAGTGGAAGACTCTGGAAATCACGACCTTTTGGTTTTCTTTAAGTGACTGCTGACACCATTTTGAGTTGCCCGGCATTTTTCATTTTCATGGCGGGCACTAAATTCTCTTCACACTCAGGAACCAGGCGACACGTATAAAATATATTTGTAACGTTTTCGTCACCCAGCACATGCATATACCAGCCCCCATCGAAATGTACATTATCACGACAAGTGATCACAGTTCACTGCGTTAGCTGAATTTGCGTCCAGATTAAATCGCAGAAATCGCTGTCAGGGTCCCTGGAAAACAATTCACTCTTCGTTTTTTTTTACAACAATCGCATGATTCTGACAGGAAACTGACTGCTGTTGCTAGTATGTTGTGAGTTGCAGTCTTCCCGTGACGCCAGACTTGTGATGACACGTCACTGCGAAGCAGCAGGCTCTAGATAACGCAACTTTAACGTAATGATAGTGAAGATGTAATGCCTCCCCATGCACTACAACACTCTCTTGAGAATTCTCGACACCTGTATCCTTAATTTCAGCAACAACTGAACAAATATTTAAAATCCATACTACTACCCATTTAACGGTAGCTGACATGGCACTGTGCTCTGGCCTCTAGCTCATCACTTCCATCGAAATACGACCGCCACTGCCGGGATCCGATTTGCGACTTCTGGGTCATCCACCGAAACTTGTGAGTTTTGATTTCCATTTTCATTTCACGAACCGTGAACAGTCTATAAAGCATGAAACTGAACGCTCGAACGTTTAAATGTATACCTATTGTCTTTGTAAGACACGGTTGTCACAGAACGAGCGCTAAAAAAGAGCGCGCCGCCAAATCCTTGCGACAACGGGCGGCAGAAACGCCGCGAGGTAAAAAGAAAAAAAAAAGAAAAGCATCCAGGGCTCCCCGGGCACGCGACGCCTCTCCTCTCGGAAGCGGCGACGCGATGAACCTCCTCACCCCACAGCGGCGGCCGGGCAAGCGCTAGAAATTTCCAGAACGAACAGGGCGGGGTCAGACCGAGTGAATCACCCTCAGGAGAGGGCAGTCGAACCGTCTCGTGCCTCTCCCCAGCCTTCGCTGCGCGTCGCGCCGACGAAATGAGGAGAACGTTCTGGAAGGTGGCGCGGAACGTATTTAATCGAGCAGCCGAGACGAGAAAGCAGGAGGAGACGGAAGTGAGCGCCAGAGCGCGTAGAGATTCCGCCGTGTAGTCGGCGAAGTTTTTGGTCCGTAGGGACGGCTCGAGCTACAGGCAAGAGCGTGGGTTTACCGCTATCGAGCGAAGACGCGGGCAACAGCTGCGTGTGTGAAGCCGACGGATTTCCGGCGAAGAAGTTTGAAGCTTGGAGAGTGGCCTATTGAAGACGGGAGTTTTCCTGGAAGAGAACCTCCGGCGAGGTTTCCTGGAAGAGAAACTTCAGAGGGCTGCGGAACGACAACAACGCTGGACATCGAGTGAGTGACTCTCGGAAGAGTATCATCTAGACTCTGGTTCCAAGAACTTTGGACTGAATAGGTTTTATATCTCTTTAGTCTTTAAGTGTCTTGGTTGTTCAATGCATGCGACTGCATTGTAGTGCGTATTGTTGTCCGTGTCCGTTGTATTAAGTGTGGCTGATTGTGTTGTGTAGTACGTTGATTGATTGGTTTGATTGGTGACATATTGTATGCAACTATTGTGGAGTGTGCATTTTTATGTATTGTTTTCGATCTGCCATTATTGAGAATATAATATTTGTTTTGGTTATCAACTCTCGGCTCTGACTTGTTCTTTGGGCCACGACCGGCGTCCGCTGGCGCACCAAAAAGGACCACTTCAAAATTGTCCACGCTTTCGTGGTGCGGTTCGGGGGGCCGATACTTCGGCTCTTGGAATTAGCCCGGCGATTGCCTCCCTAATAAACGGGACAGGTGTGACAATTAATCTGGCGTCCGCGACAGGACCTTTTGGTGCACAGTGTGTCCAAAGTAGTGAGAAAGAGCCTCGAGTTGTTGATAGTGCTATCGGAAGGATTTTGTGTGTTGTTCAGTGTTCTCGTTAACGAGTGCAGGGGAGTGTTCCGATAGACTGATTTAGGCAGATACTTTTTGCACGCGGCAAGGTTTTATTTGAGAGTTGCGAGACACCATGGATCTCGAAAAGTTAGTTGCTCTGGGTGAGAAGATGGGTCTTTCTGGCGCCGAACTACGGAAGTGGGTCACCCAGAGGGAAAAAGAAGAAAAAGCAGCCGAGCTGGAAAAAGAGAGGTTGGCGGTCGAAAGAGCCAAAGCGGAAAAAGAAGCTGAGGTGGAGAGAGAGAGGTTGGCAGCTGAGAGGGCCAAGGAAGAAAAGGCAGCTGAGTTGGAACGAGAGAGGTTGGCAGCTGAGAGAGCGAAGGAAGAAAGAGAGCAACAATTGAAGTTGGAGCTGGAGAGAGAGAAGTTGGCAGCCGAAAGGGCGAGAGAAGAAAGAGAAGCGAGGGAGCGGCAGCTGAAGGAAGAAAGAGAAGCGGAGATGGCTGAAAGGGAGCGGCAGCGGCAACACGAGATGGAACTCGAGCGGCTCCGTTTGCAACAGCGAAGTGAAACTCCCGTCCAAGCTAGAGTTGAAAGCAGCGAACGAGAGGATCATGGCTTCCGCTTGAACCCAAGCAAGCTGCTCGTAGCGTTTGATGAAAGGAAGGACGACCTAGACGCGTACCTCCACAGATTTGAGACGATTGCGAGGAGCCAGAATTGGCCGGAACAGCAATGGGCAACTGCTTTGAGTACTTGCTTGAGTGGTGAGGCGCTCAGTGTGTACGGTAGGCTGACGCCGACCGATGCAGCCAACTATGCAAAGGTGAAAGCTGCTTTGCTGAAGCGATTTAGATTTACCGTGGAAGGTTTCCGGGACAGATTTCGGACAGGAAAGCCAGCTGATGGTGAGACGGCTACGCAGTATGCCGCCCGACTTTGCCATTATTTCGACAGATGGATTGAACTTTCAGGGACAGCACAGGAGTACGATGAGCTTAGAGAGCTCCTAATTAGAGAACAATTTCTTACTAGTTGCCACCCAAGCCTGTCGCTGTATTTGAAAGAGAGGAAAGCTGAGTCATTTGAAGGAATGCTTGAATTGGCTGATCAATTCTTGGAAGCACAAGGTGGAACTAATTTGGCCAAGGTCAAGAAAGAGTGTCCCGATGATTCGAAGAAATTGGCTCCCGAAGAAAAGAAGCGTGCACCAGAGAGCATTCCGCGATGTTTTCTGTGCAACCGAGTGGGTCATCGCGCGAAAAACTGTCGAACGATCTTTACGAGCCCTACGGCAGTAAAATGTTTCAAGTGTGGACAGACTGGGCACAAAGCAGACGCATGTCGAAACGGAGTGAGTCAAACTCACCAGGTATCCTGTGTGCAAGCGGCACCGAAATCTGATAATAATGCCGTCACTGATGGATTCGTAGAGTTGAAGAATGGGGAGAAAATTCCTATTGTCGGTGCTGTAATGTCAAAACAGCCAACCGGTGTTACGAAAGGAATGCCAGCGCGGCCTGGAAAAGTTGCGGGCAAAAAGGTTACGGTGTTAAGAGATACCGGCAGTTCCACTGTTATCGTGCGGAGAGATTTGGTACGGGAAAGTGAGTTAACAGGCAAAACGAAACCGGTTTGCTTAATTGACCGTACAGTTCGGATGCTTCCCGAAGCAGAAATTGAGGTTGAAACCCCGTACTTCAGCGGGAAGGTTACTGCTTTATGCATGACGACCCCCCTGTATGACCTTGTCATCGGGAACATCGACGGGGCGCGAGGGCCAAGTGATCCAGAGTGTTTGGGAGAAGACCCGAAGATAGAGCCCTCGCCAACACAGCGGCCGCGAGATACAGTGGAGGAGCATCCCGTGACGGATCTCACTAGAGCCCAAGGTGAAGCCGCGGCGCAAGAGACAGCGAAGGAGAAGACGATCGTGTCGAATAAGCTCACGGGCCGAGCAACCGAACTTACGTCGGCACGACCTCAACCGACCGACAGTATAAAGGAGACGGAGCTGGCCAGCCGGGACAAATGTAGAGGCATTATCAAGCGGGTAAACAAACAGACAGGACCCGTCGAATGTAATGACGCGTTAACGGTGTCGGAAGTGACAACGATGGCTGAGATGACGCCTCAGATATCGTCGTTGGAAAGGGCTCGCCGAAAGGGAACGGGGAAAAACAAGAAGAAATCGAGCGAGCACCGCAAGAAAGGGCGCAAGCGCCGCTCAAAGTACACAGGATAGGTGCTGAGGTGGAATCAGAATGTGTTGGGCAGTGCTGAGTGTCATATGTTGTGTTAATGTTCTTGTTATCCTGTGTCTCAAGTGTATGTCGAGCGAGTCAGTGTTCTGTGCGATGATGTGATGTATAGTGTTGTATAATTGTTGTATAGACAGAACTTTGTACGTTTGTATTGTTTGGAATGTGTGATGAAGTGTTGTAGGCATGTACCTGTGGCTATATTTCATGTGTTGTGAAATTGAACTACAATGTACGATTGTATTGAGCGATCTATTGTGAATGAGAAGTGTCATGAGCGACTGATGGTGTTACAGTCTGTGAGAGTGTGTGGTGACTGTTCGCGCTCGTTTGTGTGGTTTTGAATATTATGAGATAATATTCTTAAAGTGGGGGGCAGTGTCACAGAACGAGCGCTAAAAAAGAGCGCGCCGCCAAATCCTTGCGACAACGGGCGGCAGAAACGCCGCGAGGTAAAAAGAAAAAAAAAGAAAAGCATCCAGGGCTCCCCGGGCACGCGACGCCTCTCCTCTCGGAAGCGGCGACGCGATGAACCTCCTCACCCCACAGCGGCGGCCGGGCAAGCGCTAGAAATTTCCAGAACGAACGGGGCGGGGTCAGACCGAGTGAATCACCCTCAGGAGAGGGCAGTCGAACCGTCTCGTGCCTCTCCCCAGCCTTCGCTGCGCGTCGCGCCGACGAAATGAGGAGAACGTTCTGGAAGGTGGCGCGGAACGTATTTAATCGAGCAGCCGAGACGAGAAAGCAGGAGGAGACGGAAATGAGCGCCAGAGCGCGTAGAGATTCCGCCGTGTAGTCGGCGAAGTTTTTGGTCCGTAGGGACGGCTCGAGCTACAGGCAAGAGCGTGGGTTTACCGCTATCGAGCGAAGACGCGGGCAACAGCTGCGTGTGTGAAGCCGACGGATTTCCGGCGAAGAAGTTTGAAGCTTGAAGAGTGGCCTATTGAAGACGGGAGTTTTCCTGGAAGAGAAACTCCGGTGAGGTTTCCTGGAAGAGAAACTTCAGAGGGCTGCGGAACGACAACAACGCTGGACATTGAGTGAGTGACTCTCGGAAGAGTATCATCTAGACTCTGGTTCCAAGAACTTTGGACTGAATAGGTTTTCTATCTCTTTAGTCTTTAAGTGTCTTGGTTGTTCAATGCATGCGACTGCATTGTAGTGCGTATTGTTGTCCGTGTCCGTTGTATTAAGCGTGGCTGATTGTGTTGTGTAGTACGTTGATTGATTGGTTTGATTGGTGACATATTGTATGCAACTATTGTGGAGTGTGCATTTTTTATGTATTGTTTTCGATCTGCCATTATTGAGAATATAATATTTGTTTTGGTTATCAACTCTCGGCTCTGACTTGTTCTTTGGGCCACGACCGGCGTCCGCTGGCGCACCAAAAAGGACCACTTCAAAATTGTCCACGCTTTCGTGGTGCGGTTCGGGGGGCCGATACTTCGGCTCTTGGAATTAGCCCGGCGATTGCCTCCCTAATAAACGGGACAGGTGTGACAACGGTCAATCCGACGTCGCAGTCGATACATTGGTACAAAATTACATGTATAGTATGCACTTCTCTCTTCATTAATAGCAGGGGCCTCATTCCCGCAGACTTGATGCCTTCAGTTAGCATGCATGCGAGGGATTATTGGTCAGCTGCCAGCTCGTTATAAGATCACGTGCTACGTGACGCCAACAGACAAAGAAAGAGTATTTTATAATCACCGTAATGCGTGCTGGTAGCGCTGACTGACACTCCCACTTTTCAATACACTATATACCCTATAAAGTAAACGAAGAGATCACCTGCCGCCACCGTATCTCAGTTGGTATAGAACAACGGACGCGCTATTCGAAGGTCGGCCCCTCCCGACAGTAATTTTTCTTTTCGTCCACTTTATTTTCGTTTCATTCTTTGCCCCGCCGCGGAGGTCTAGTGGCTAAGATACTCGGCTGCTTACCTGCAGGTCGCGGGATCGAATCCCGGCTGCGTCGGCTGCATTTTCGATGGAGGCCAGTTCTCAATAATATTCTGCCTAACAAAGGAAACGAGCCCTTGAATTCACGCTCGCTTCCTTTATAATTCTTAAAACACTCAAAAACGTATCTGAATAATTTTGTAGCAATATGCTGTTGGGTTTACAATAATGAGTGAACGAATATCTTCTACGAGAAATGGTGTTTGGACAGTGCATGCGTAAAAGAGACGGGGGAAGAAACCACGTACGCAAACTGTGCTTCCTGTTTAGAGCAATTCAATTTCTCGAGAAAATCGCAAGCGTCTTTTTTTTTCCTTTTGGCTGAAATATTGCGCATCCCCGTGCCGTGGTGAAAAAATTGAGACCGTTTCGAACACAGTATTACAACAGCTACAGTGACCTCCTTGTCGGGAGCACTATATACTCTCGAGACAAACTTTCTTGCATATTCATGTCAAATGTGTTAGTATGAGTCTCGAGTTCTGTATTCTTTTTAGTGGTTCCTCAAAAATACGGCGTGCGTCTCTCCATTTTCTCTCGGCCGCCTCGACAGCGACTACGACCTAGTCCACCTCGTGGAGCTCCGCGCGAGGTGGATATTTTCATCAGTATATATATATGCAAGAGAAAGGAGCAGAGCCGAAGCAGTTTTTATTTTCATTGAACTACAACAACATACGTTCATGAAAAAAAGCGGACAAAACCAATACTAAACACGTCATCGTCATGCTTGTTGTTGTTGTTGTTGTTGTTGTTGTTGTTGTTGCTGTTGTTGTTGTGTTGTTGTTGTTGTTGTTATTGTTGTTGTTGTTGTGTCGACATGTTGCGCGTGGTTGAATTGTTGATGAATGAACTTTATTAGGTCCTTCGGAACGCATTTAGGCCCATTGCGGGCCGCTTCCCGTCGGAACAGAAAGACCAAGTCTCCCTGCTGCGTCGTGGGCCCGTTGGACTGCCCATATCAAAAGGAAATAGAGGATATTATTTGGCATAGCTTTTTGTGTGTGTAAGCTCAATCGCTCAACCAGCTCATATAGTAGCCCTCACTGTGCTTACACGTATATTTTTGTTAAAAAACATTGTACTTACGAAGAACACACTTATTAAAAATACAAGCTGATAATGTAGGGGCACGTACGTTTCACCTTGAGCGCAAAGTAACAAAAAACGCCGACCAAGGTGAAATACACAAAAGTTAAAAAACGTTTCGACTCCCCACACGGGAGCCTTGTTCACAGTTGTTACTTTGCACTATGTTTGTCCCCGACCAGACGGGATTTTGTCGGACTCTTGACTCACACCCTGAACCTTTCACTCTAAGAGGTACCGTGCCATCGAAGGAAAGCCCTCCGAGCTACTATGATTTAGTTTTGTGCTTAAAACCAGTAACCTTGGTGGGTATTTCTATGCTCGTAACATATTATAGTAGAATTTAGCGCAAAAAAGACAGGTACGAAAAAAGACCCACACGAACACACCACTCTGTGTTCGTTTTCTTCGTCCCAGCATTCTGTGCTAAATCCTACTATGATGCTGAACCAACGCGCCCAACAAGCCCCTGTTCATAACCCATTGTGGTGTACAGGTATATGGCACCCACAGATGGCAATGTGTTTTCAATTTTATTGATTAGAAGCTACGAGAGACCCAACAGACGCCTACAAAGATTATGACGTCACTGTGTTTAGTGCGGGAATCTCAATGTGGCGTCGCCACCTGCACTTTTTTTTTTCACGCGTTCTCTCGCTTACTTAGCGTCGTGTCCCGGTAAGAGTAGTATTTTCGGGATCGCGAAATCATGCTTCACTAATACACAAAAAATCATTTTGTTCTTAAGTGTCCCTTTAATGCCAAATCGCGGTGAGCCTATTGGTGATCATTTCAACAATTTCTACAGAGACCGTGCAGCGCCAATTCGGCGACGACCTTCTTTCTAGCCTGGCTCAAAAAATAAAGTATCACTATTTAGCATTTCAAGAATGCACAAGGCTGACGTGACCACCGCAGCTGTGAATCGACTTTGTGACCAACTTTATCGGGAGTTGAGTGCTGCATCAACTGTTTCACCACGTCCGGAGCATGTAACATCTACCCCTTTGTGTTGTGTCTTCACAGACACGTGGAATGGGTGCTCCTGCAGCGATTGTCAGGCGCATTTCTTTCTTGATTGAGGAGGAAGAAAAAGAAGTACATGTGTCATATGTGGATTCTGCTTCGTTTAATTATCGTTTCCATTCTGTCCTTTTCATTATTTCCCTCAACGCGAAGATAAAAGCGATGGGCCTCCGGACAACACATCCGCTTCCTGCATTCGTTAAACATTATCTGCCACTCTCTCAAATAAAGGTTAACTCGCACAGCTGTACAGGGTGCGTCTCTGCTGGCAACGAGGTCACGTACCAATCAACCGAAAGCATGTATAGGGGTCTAAAAATGCGGAAGAGAACTTTAAAAAGAAAAGGACGGGACGGAAACAGGCACAGTGAACGACGATCGATACAGCGTTTCATTACGATAAGGCCCCTTTTCTTTCCATTTTGTTGTTTCGGTGCTGTGAAACGCAGGGTTAAAACAGTAAAACGCAGGCTGACAATACAACACGTACGTAGCAACAGTCCAAAGCACGTCCCCTGGTGTCAGAAATGGTGAGCCGACTGCGGCAATGACGCATTTCATAACCACACCTTACATAACATCCGCGGCCACACCCTAGACGGGGTAACGTTAAGAGCGGGGACATAATTTGAACCGAGGCATATTACTCGGGATTAGGTGCGTCTCCCGTAACGTATAGCCTCCAAAATTTTTTATAAGCTCCAACACCAATGATTCAGAAGTAAAAAAAAATAGCATGCACATAATATTACAGTTATCACAAGTCGAGTATTACAAATTATAATTAGTTAGGTGCAAGTCGGGTACATTTCCCAATGTTCACGGCGGTGTTACTGTCGACAACTTATGCGCAAGCAATATTAATAGCATACGGGAGAGAGAAAAAAACAATGGGGGATGTAAAAGTTAATATGACAAAAAAATCGATTCTCAGGTAATTAAGAAAGAGTGAACTTATTTGGAATGAATTACTTTTTCGAAGATTCGGCTGTCTACTGCATGTAAACGTCAGACAGAGCTTTTGTGATGATCAAACCTTGTCATAAACTGGTTTACACTTCTCACAATGGTCACATATATAGAGTGTGCTCGAAATACCCACTATCACTTTTATCAGCAGAAGTTAGCCGTACCTCAATATTTATGTAGTGCGATGCACGTACTTAACAGAAAATATGAGTAAGTTAAGTACCAACAGGAATTATAAGCAATTACCGAACCTGCAATCTTCGAAGGTTGCAGGTTCAGTCACAGGCGGCTGGCAAGTGATCTTTTTGTCCACTTTACTTCACATTTACATAACAACTACTACTACTAACTTCCCCTATACTTTCCTTGCCGTAATTTTCTGTTAGTTCCTATTACCATCGTGTCTAACAAAGAAAAAACAGCCATTAAATGTTTCCTTTCTTTCCTTATAGCAGCGTAGTAATTTAAATTAGGTATTGCTTTAAAACAGACAGTTGACATATATTCTTCATTCTTAAGTATTTTCAAAGGCACAAGGTTAAAGGTGTACGTACATCCGTATACGAGGTTCACTACAAGGAAAGTTTTCGGAGAGACCTGTGTCACAAACGAGCGCTCAAGAAAGCGCGCGCCTCCGGCTACGTAAAACCAGGCGCGAAGCAGACGCGACAGAAGCCGGAGTAAACAAGACACAAGCATCAAAAGACGCCGCGCGCTCCTCTTCTCCCCCTCGAAAACGTCGCCGCCTCGCTGACCAACTCCTCCTCGCATCTATTGACGAGCGATCTCTAGAAATATTGAGAAGAAAGGGGTGAGGTACTTCTTAGTTTGCGTCACAGGTCGCGGAGTTTTCGAGGAAGGTCCCACCCCTTCCCGATCTTGGCTGTGACGAAGCTTCGAGAACCCCGTGCGAAGTTACAATAAGCGAGCAGCGAATGGTGGCGAGCAGGAGACGAAGAATGAATGAACGAATAAGCTTTATTTGAAATCCATAAGTTTCCTTCGGGCGAGACGGGGGGAAGAAAGGATTAAACCCTGTCCCTCCCACCCTCCGTCAATGATGATGACGGGGCCTCGGCCGGGTGACCGCTTGAAGTCCTTAGAGCCGGGGTGGCATCTTCGGCTTGCCGGACGGCCCTAAGCTGGTTGGCCAGAAAGCCCCTAGAACTTCACTCGTCGCTGGGGGGTTCCGCCTTCTAGCGGCAGCGGTGCTGACGCAGCTGATCCGCAGCAGTGATCCCAGCCATGGCGGCGGCCGGCCCTGCCCTCGAGTGGTGGCGCAGAAGCAGAAATTCGCCCCGGAATTCGTCCCCGCCTAACATTCGTCGCGGAAGTGAGCGGAGATGAAAGAGTTTTTTGCCTGTGTGCGAAGGCTTGTCAAGCAAGAGATGAGTGTGTGTTTACCGCCCGTGGGCAAAGCCGTGTTCAGCAAGTAGCAGCGCGTGAGTGGCGGACGTGTTATACCAGTGAAGAAGTTTTGTTACTGAACTGCGGCCAGTTGACGACCCGAGATCGGAAAACAACACAAACTCAGCCATGGAGGTACAAGTCCCAGTTACTACGGAAGCTAACAGCGCAGAACCCGAAACGATCGACGTTGTTAGGGACCAGCGAACCGGCACCCAAGAAGCGAGCGCTCGAATACGCACGTGAACGAAGAGTCAACGCTAGGCTGGACAGCCTAGAAGAACGTCAAGATCGACTAGAACAGACCATATAAGCCAACTACGAAACCCTGAGCCAAGCCATCAAAGCTACTAAAGATCGCCTCGATGCTACCAACGCACGCCTCGACACATTGGTGACACCCGTACATGGCATGCAGTCTACCCTACAAGTAATACAGACTAAGTTGGATGCACTAATACACGCGCTGACGGCGTCAGGACTAATCCCACAACAGGCCTTCACCCAACCGCAATAATGGACGGGACAACGGCAACAGGCACCGCTAACCACAGAAACAGAGCACACAGACGCAACAGCATCATCTCCTCATATGGCGATGGAATCCCAACGGCATACAGGGGAGAAAAGCATCGCTACAACAGTACATACAGCAAAGCACCAAGTGACCCGACGTTATAATACTACAAGAAACGCACAGTGAAACCCCACCGACGTTACCGGGGTACAGATCCTTTGCGAAGCCCCCCAGCGCACGAACAGTTGGGAAAGGCGCAGGGCAGGGGGTCTGCACCTTGGCAAAGAAGAATCTACAATATATCACGGCTGCTACGAGCTGCTACCCAATGGCGCCATCAAGCACAGCCTGGTCGAAATCGTCACCGGGAAGCGCAAGCGCCGTGAAAGCACTTTTATAATCAACGTGTACAGCAATCCGAAGCACTTCCAGCAAATATTCCGCCGCACCCTTGCGCACAAAGCGCAACAGCTCGCGGGCTCCAACGTAACCCTACTGTGTGGAAACTTCAACAACGCTCAACATACGGCATGGGGGTATCCATACACGACGGCGAAGGGCCACAGTCTCTACGACGAAACAATGGACGCGGGTTACCAATTGCTAAACGACCCCAACGCACCTACGAGAAACGGAACGTCGTCACAGCGAGACACAAACCCGGACCTCGCTTTCATAAGCACGGCCTCGGCACTGCGCGGAGTCACGTGGCGGAACACCGGGGAGACGTTGGGAAGTGACCACCGCATACTCGAAATTACAATACCCATCGCAGAGAGCACGCAAAGAGCACAGCAACAGCAAATCGTCGACTAGCACGAGTACAGAAAGAAATTAGAAGACAACGTTACGGAAACCATTGAAAACATAGAAGCATGTGCCAACATGTTGAACGCCACGACCAAAGACGCCACTTAGACGGTAGAAGCGGAGCCGGAGGCTACGAGGCTGGACAGCAGACTAGCGCACCTCATGGAAGCCCGCAACTCGCTGAGACGGCGCTGGAAACGTCAACGCCACAACAGAAAGCTACGCAAACGTATAGCACAACTCAACAAAGACATGGAGCATCACAGCGCAGCCCTCTGCGGACAGCAGTGGCACGCGGTGTGTCAAGAAGCCGACGGTCAACTACACAAAGGCAAGACGTGGCGCCTGCTACGCCACTTGCTCAACGATCAGACAACCAAGGGAGCTCAGCATTACAAGCTGAACAAGACAATTCATAAAGCCGTCAAAGAAATGGGAGAGGCTGAGGTGCAACGACGCCTGGACGCCAAGTATCTCCCCGTTACGCGCAACGGACCCACTCCCCAGCTACGAAGGGGCAACCAATGAGAGACTAGATGCCGACATCAAAGAATGGGAAGTGCGAGCAGTTCTACAACAATCAACTGTACTGTATCGGCATCCGGACTGGACCACGTCACCAACAAGGCATTGAGGAACTTGAACGACACGGCAATCGAAGCCCTCACCAAGTACTACAAGCAGTGCTGGTGGACGGGCAAGCTACCGCAACAATGGAAGACCGCGAAAACGGTCCTGATCTCCAAACCAGGCACACCACCCAGCATAGACAACACCTGAGACCCATCTCTCTAACGTCGTGCGTGGGCAAGGTGCTTGAACACGTCCTACTCAACAGATGGCAACGCTATTTGGAAAAATCCAACATATATCCACATACAATGCTGGGGTTCCGGGCCAAACTGTGTACCCAGGACGCCATGCTGTTGCTCAAGAACGAAATCGTGACAGACACTTTCCCATGTTGGATAACAGAGCGGTGCTCGGACTGGATCTCCAGGGAGCATTCGACAACGTACACCACTCGGCCGTCCTTCGGCAGTGTCCCATCTCAACTGGGGGAGAGGACGTTCGCTTACATCAAAGATTTCCTGACCAACCCGCACACACGCGGCTTGTGGCAGGAGAACTACACTACCGCTCAAGCAGCTGGGGAGCACGGGGACACCGCAGGGCTCGGCGATCTCCCCACTTTGTTGTCAACCTTGTCATGATAGGCGTTGCAAGAAGATTGGAAATGCGTTAGAAACATCAATTAACGCGATCTACGCGGACGACATCACGCTGTGGTCAACGGGAGGAAGCGACAGCCAGATCGAGCAGCCCTCCAAGAAGCCGTCGCCGCCGTAGAAGAACACCTACGACCCACCGCACTCAAGTGTTCACCGACCAAGTCGGACTGCTAGTGATCTCACCGCGAAGTGCGCGACGCCCGACAACGCGACATCAACGTGGTAACCCAAGACGGAACGCCGATACCGCACGTGCAGATGCTCAGAGTTTTGGGGCTGCACCTCCAGGACTTGAACCGCAACAACGTGACGGTACAGAAGCTCCACGCAAAGCTCTCGCTGGCCACCCGACCACTCAAGAAGGTGGCCACGCGTACCAGGGCATGCGACTCCCCCAGTCGACTCACCCAGTCGACTGTGCGCTCACAACAGTCTACTACGACTCACCCATCGTTTGCAGTCATCCATCTCTTAGGTAGGCGTCTTTCCACAATTTGAAAGCGGCGGAGAAGATCAAGATTGACGCGATGATCAGAAAGGCGTACAAGACGGCCCTGGGCTTATACCCCCACACCAACACGGAACGCATGCCTCGTTGGGCTTTCACAACACGCTGGAAGAAATCGCAGAAGCCCAGTGAACAGCGCAGTATCACCGCCTGTCCCAGAACCAGGATGGGAAGAACGATACTACAACGCATTGGAATCAACGCGCCAGCGACGACTCCGGAGGTAGCAAAGCAGCTACCCCGGTACGTTCTCCAAAGACTGAGGGTTCCACCCTTACCGAAGCACATGCATCCGCAAGTACACCAAGAAAGAAGAACGGCGAGAGCCACGGCCCTCACAAAAGGTCACGCCAACGATCCGCGCGCGTCCTATGTGGACGTGGCGAAGTATCCC